>CAJHNH020000384.1:138788-181288 GCA_905116865.2 Candidula unifasciata
AATGAGTGAGGGGTAGGAAAGGAATGAGTGAGGGGTAGGGAAGGAATGAGTGATGTGGAAGGGGGTAGGGAAGAATGAGTGAGGGGGTAGGGAAGGAATGAGTGAGGGGTAGGGAAGGAATGAGTGAGGGGGGTAGGAAAGGAATGAGTGAGGGGGTAGGGAAGGAATGAGAGGAGGGGTAGGGAAGGAATGAGTGAGGGGTAGGGAAGGAATGAGTGAGGGGTAGGGAAGGAATGAGGAAGGGGGTAGGGAAGGAATGAGTGAGGGGTAGGGGGATATGAGTTGAGGTAGGGAAGGAATGAGTGAGGGGTTAGGGAAGGATGGTGAAAGGAATGAGGGGAGGGGTAGGAATGAATGAGTAGAGGGGGTAGGGGAAGGAATGAGATGAGGAGGGGTAGGGAAGGGAATGAGTGAGGGGGGTAGGGAAGGAATGAGTGAGTGGGGGTAGGGAAGGAATGAGGTGAGGGGTAGGGAAGGAATGAGGGAGGGGTAGGGAAGGAATGAGTGAGTGGGGGTAGGGAAGGAATGAGGAAGGGGTAGGTAAGGAATGAGGAAGGGGGAAGGGAAGGATGAGTGAGGGGGGGGTAGGGAAGGAATGGAGTGAGGGGGAAGAGGGAACGGAAGGAGTGAGGGGTAGGGAGGGAGGTGAGGGAAGGAATGAGGAAGGGGTAGGGAAGGAATGAGTGAGGGGGTAGGGAAGGAAATGAATGAGTGAGGGGTAGGGAAGGAATGAGGAGTGAAGGGGTGAGGGTAGGGAAGGAATGAGTTGGGAAGTGACGGGGGTCAGAGGGAAGGAGGAGGTGAGGTGAGCCGGGGGGAGGGGGTGAGGTAGGGAAGGAATGAGTGAGGAGGGAGTAGGGAAAGGAATGAGTGAGGGGGAGGGTAGGAAAGGAATGAGGATGAGGGGTAGGGGAAGGAAGGAGTGAGGGGGGGTAGGGGAAACGAACGCAACGAACGAACTTTATTTTTAACGGGTTACAAATTGGGCACGCAGGCCCGTTGACATTCGGCCCTTCTGTATCTTCTTTCAGAGTACTAAATACCTGTAGGAATGCATGGGAATGGAATGAGAGGTAGGAATAAAATGCAGTGGAGCGGGTGTAGGCATACACATGACACAGGAGGTATACATACATCTACATTTTCATGAGGTGAGGTCAGGGACAGACATAGAGTGATACATACACACCTGCATCTACATACATATACAAGCATACACATAGGACATGAATAAATGCACCAGGGAAAACACACACACATACATTTATGAGGTAGGGACAGGATGAGTGAGGGAGGTAGGGAATTCCATATATACACAGGGAATACATGAGTGATGCATACACACATATGAGTTAGATGTACAGAAGGAACATATGCCCAAAAGGACACATTTAGGGGGGTAGGATACATACACCCACACACATGCATACATATAGGACACATTTTATACCTAAACTCAGGATCTTGACACACATACATACATACCTAAATATGCTTTCATATATCCACATGCATACACACACAATCACACACACACAGGGCAGGAATTTGTATGCTTTTATAAAGGACACAAACACCCACATACCTACACAGCTACATATACCTGCATACACCCACATTATATATAAATATACACACACAGATACAATCACATACTTACACATTTACAGTCATACATTCTCATACATACAGACAGGGGTTATACATACATGCACCTACATACATATACGCACACATACACATGTGTACATACATAAGCTAAATCTGCATGCATACATATACAAACATACATCGACATATGAACATGAACACAGGGAGGGTATAGACAGACATGCTTGCGCACACACACACAGGCATACATACACACATCCAAGGATACACTCACATACTTACAAGCATACATACATACTTGCAAAAACACCACATAAATTCACACACATACTTACACAGATACATACATACATCCACCAACATGCATACAAACACACATACGTGCACACATACACACACATAACATACATAAACACATATGCATGCATACACACATAACTAATCACACAAACAGACACCCTCATACAAACATTCACTTATATATGCCTGCATACATACAAACATGCATACATAATACAGACACACACACAATCACACTCATATACAATCACACATACACCCATATATTTACAACCTACATACATAAATACACATACATAAATACACACACATACTCACAAACCTAAAAATGCAGACATATATCCACATATATACTTACACACTAACAATTACACACACCCACCCACATAATACACACATATAATACACATAAGTAAGGTGATAATACATGTGAATTATTAACTTCATCTATGGTGGCCTATAATCACTAGTAAGCATGAATTTAAAAAGGCTGCTGTTAAACGAGTACATACTCATATTTTTCAGATCGAGTGGGAGGTGATTCCATAAATGAGCAGCAGAATATGACAAACTTGATTTATATAGATCTAATCTAGGCTTCGGCAAATGCAATAAATTTAGCCGTTTGCTGGTATTAGGGTTGGGTTGAATCAACTGGAAAAGATAATCTGCAGTGTTCTGAGCTAAAATTCTATGAATAAATTTGGCTTTATTAAAAATTAATCGTTTCTTAAATGGGAGAATTCTTAACTGGCTATAGAGATGATTTTTATCGGTATGTTTTCTATCCGAAACTAGGTGTAAAGCGCGATTTTGTAGAGAACACAGTCGTTTTAAGTTGGATTTGGAGCAGCCATCCCAAACCGTGGAACAATAGTCGATATGGGCTTGAATGTAGGATACATAAAATATTTTTCTTGTACTCTGATCCAGAAAGTGCTGAATTTTGGCTAACTGATAGACTTTTTGTGCTACTTTCTTGGTTATGGCATGAACATGAGAACACCAAGTTAAATTGCTATGAATTGTACCGCCTAATGTTTTATGTTCATTAACATTACTAATAAGTAATTTGTCAACATGGAGCTCAAGTGGAGGCTTGTTTAAGTTTAATGTCTGTAACTTTTGTCTGGTTGCTATTACCATAGATTTAGTTTTAGTTATGTTAATTTGCATGCGATTAGCATTACTCCATTTAAAAAGCTTACCTAGTTCATTCTGTAATGAACGTCCTAAATCATCATAGTTCTCATTATTAGTGTACAGTCATCTGCAAATAGGTCACATGTGGAAGGGGGTAGGGAAGGAATGAGTGAGGGGGGGGGGGTAGGGAAGGAATGAGGAAGGGGGTAGGGAAGGAATGAGTGAGGGGGGTAGGGAAGGAATGAGTGAGGGGGGTAGGGAAGGAATGAGTGAGGGGTAGGGAAGGAATGAGTGAGGGGGTAGGGAAGGAATGAGTGAGGGGGGGTAGGGAAGGAATTAGTGAGGGGGTAGGGAAGGAATGAGTGAGGGGGGTAGGGAAGGAATGAGTGAGGGGTAGGGAAGGAATGAGGAAGGGGGTAGGTAAGGAATGAGGAAGGGGGTAGGGAAGGAATGAGTTAGGGGGTAGGAAAGGAGGGTAGAGGAGGAAAACAGGAGGCGGGTGCCTTGGCGAAAGGACTCAAGGCGCCGGGTCTTTGGCATGAAACCCCAACACTTTAACTACTCGGCCAGAGGTTTCTCCTTTGAACACCATTTATTGCTATAAAACCTTAGGATACAAAAATTATTTAGCGAAACAATAACACAATCCTAAATAATTTGTCTGGTTTTTACGACAATCAATCTCCGTTGTCACAGCGACATTTATATTCATTAACGATAGCCCTAGAGTAATTTTACGACAGTCTCATGCAAGTTTACTACATGCGGACAAAGCCTGGTTTCTATCTCAGGCTCAAGTATATAGCAAGTGTAGTGGTCCAATATGAGAGACTGAGAACTCTACACCTGGGCTGCCTAGAAAGGTTCTGTTACTTCATGAATAGGTCCCCCCCCCCCCCCCCCCCCCCCCCGCCCACACAAAGACAAGCATGTGATGTGATTTGTACCCACTCTCTTTCTGCACGACAACAGAGCATTTGCAAACATCCCTTTCCTCCCAGTCTCTCTCTCTCTCCCTATCTCTCTCTCTCTGTGTGTGTGTGTGTGTGTGCGTGCGTGCGTGCGTGTGTATGTGGGTAGTATACTAATTTTCTTTCTCTTTAACTGGACCTAACCGAACAATGCGCCTGTAAACGGACTAGATGCCATAGTAGTCTTTCTCTGACTCTCTCTCTCTCTCTCTCTCTCTTTTTCTCTCTCTCCCTCTCTCTCCCTCTTTCTCTCTCTCTTTCTCTCTCTCTTTGTGTGTGTGTGTGTGTGTGTGTGTATATAAATATATACATCTGTATCCCTTTATGCGTATGTAAATGTCTGTATGTGAGCGCGTGCGCGCGTGTGTGTGCATGTGTGTGTGTGTAAGATACTCACTTTCTTTCTCTTTGACAGGACCTATCCGGAAGGGAGCGTCAGTGAACGGGCTCGATGTTGTTGTCGTTTCTGTGGAGGCTGTCACTGCGTGAGAACACAATAGTCGATAATAATTACATTTTGTTATGTAACATTGTCAGACCAGATTAACATTTTTGTTAGCCTCGTTTGACTGTCTTTAAAAAGCCACATTTAAGGGGCCGTGTCGGACAAATGGTTTTGAGCCGGATGATTTAGGTCTCCATGACGCATGCAGTCGCCACAAACTGTGCAGGTTAGAACCTTTTATTTGTTGATGCGGACAGAAACAGAAAATCCCATCAACATATTAGGCGTTCAAACGTGGGGAGTTTGTCTTTTTCCTTTGCAGAAATGTCGAGCGTTCAAATCGTTCGGCAAACAGCAGGGCTGGACCAAGGCCGCAGCTGGTCTTGGCTGGACTGGGCATTGAGTTATCAGACAAGACCCAACATCACAGCAAACGGGATATTTCCATAAGCGCTCGGTTCCAATCTTCAGCAGCAAGCGCAGAGTTTCCGTCGCGATGGCGCCAGTAACAGTCTGATTGTGTGTCAGCCTCGCCCCTTTGTTGAGTGTTGGGCAAAATCCACTGGTCACTTCGTTGAGTCCCCCGTGTGGGTTCCGGGGCCCTATTGTGGGGAAAACAAGAATAGACCCACTGCCTCCCCAAAAGCATGTCGTAAGAGTCGACTAATTGGGGAGCTTCCTTTGAAGTCGCAGTGCATCTGCCGGAGAGGCAAGGAACCAACAGTCTGTATTCAAGAGAATGAGATATGTAAAACTGATGCACACGAAACACTCAGGTTCTGGAGCAGGACTGCAGTTCAGTAGTGGACGAGCAACCAGAACCTTCCGCCAGAGTGTACAGCTGGTGAACGCGAAGAAGAAGAAGAAGACTTCGTTGAGTGTTGGGCAATATCCCCTGGCCACTTCGTTAAGTGTTGGGCAATATCCCCTGGCCACTCCTGCCTGCACCAGTCTCTTCAGTCTCCGATAATCGGTTTTGACCGAGAAATAATTTAATAACATCTGGGTTTTTTTCCACCTAAGAAAGGAAAACACTGGCAACATAACTGCTAACAACAACAACAAGACACTACAGCAAAGTCAGCAATTATATCAACAACAACAACAACAACAACAAAACACTACAGCAAACAAAGTCAGCAATTATAACAACAACAACGAGACACTACAGCAAAGTCAGCAATTATAACAACAACAAGACACAGCAGCAAACAAGGTCAGCAATTATAACAACAACAACAAGACACTACAGCAAACAAGGTCAGCAATTATAACAACAACGAGACACTACAGCAAACAAGGTCAGCAATTACAACAACAACGAGACACTACAGCAAACAAAGTCAGCAATTATAACAACAACAACAACAAGACACTACAGCAAACAAAGCCAGCAATTATAACAACAACAACAAGACACAAAAGCAAACAAGGTCAGCAATTATAACAACAACAACAAGACACAAAAGCAAACAAGGTCAGCAATTATAACAACAACAACGAGACAGTACAGCAAACAAGGTCAGCAATTATAACAACAACAACGAGACAGTACAACAAACAAGGTCAGCAATTATAACAAAAACAACAAGACACTACAGCAAACAAGGTCAGCAATTATAACAACAACAACGAGACAGTACAACAAACAAGGTCAGCAATTATAACAAAAACAACAAGACACTACAGCAAACAAGGTCAGCAATTATAAAAACAACAACAACCAGACACTACAGCAAACAAGGTTAGCAATTATAAAAACAACAACAACAACAACAACAACAAGACACTACAGCAAACAAGGTCAGCAATTATAACAACAACAACATCAAAAACAACAAGACAATACAGCAAACAAGGTCAGCAATTATAACAACAACAACAACAACAAGACTAGCAATAATTAAAAGGATAATACAAATTAGAGCCCTGGTGGCGTAGCCGCGAGACACTCGCCTGTCGGCCCGGGGATCTAGGGTTCACATGTACATATGTATTATTATTATTATTGTGGGACTGTAAGTGAAATATCAAAAGGTCAAAAATCTCTGTTCCTCCTCTGATTTGTACAGGGATTAACATTGTAACCTCCTATATTTACACCAATCGTTACCTCATCAGGGGTATGTCAATATGGCACTGATCATTTGGTCTTCACACATTTCCTGTTATCAGTTAGGTTGGCAGTGCCGATAATTTTTTTTTTTTTTTTTCAATTCGGTGCCAAGAAATTTGATCACAAGGCTTCGGCGCTGACAGGCAAGCGGTAGTACCACTGCGGTAGTCTACTTTCTAGGAAATTATATACATAAATAAACAGATTTTAGAAAGACTCAAGATGAATGCCAGGTTGCCACTTATACCCGCTCGCCCTATTCTTAAATCTAAATATAAAACAGCAACGTTTATTCGCTCGGTCTTTTGTTTGTTTGTTCGTTCGTTCGTTCATTCGTTCATTTTCTTTTTCATTAACTTGTCTCCTCTCATTTTTCAGATCTCGTTCTCTGTTTGTGAAATTCTTGCACTGCCCGCCTGCAACGTCACGAGCAGGCACAATTCTTGCACTACAAACAACATCTTATCCCCCTCTCTATGCGCGATAATCTTTGCTTCAGTGCACAATGTTCCCTTCGTTCGCAGTTTCATCCCCCACAATGCTCCCTATCTTCTTCTTGGACATTGCTCATCTCCGGAGTTGTGGAAATTCTTCAGCTGATCGTTTTCTTTGCCTGCGTGTTATCCTCCATTCATCCGGCATGTCCCAATCGTGTTAATCTCTGGGATTTTGCCACGTTAAAATCCCCAAGCCTCTTTTTGGTTAACGGACAGAATTGTCACATATTTAATAACAAATCTATGGTATTCCGTTTTGGACATGTTAGAGATTTTTAATTTCTTAGATAAATGAAAATGATAAATTTTGTATGGTTTTTATAGCATTGACAGTATTGTAGCACCACACAACACGCGTAAAGTTATCAAGTGGAGAGAACGAACAATGCCGAAAGAAAGACACTAATGAATTTATTATTATCAAGAGCCAGGTCGATAGGCGTTGGAGATAATAGTTCCCCAAAGATCACATGGGAGAGGAATCAAGTCTGTGTTGTTATCTCGGCAATATAATGGCGAAATGGTTGACTCTTACTCTCATGTGTCCTTTGGTGACTCTTACTCTCATGTGTCCTTTGGTTGACTCTTACTCTCATGTGTCCTTTAGTTGACTCTTACTCTCATGTGTCCTTTAGTGACTCTTACTCTCATGTGTCCTTTGGTTGACTCTTACTCTCATGTGTCCTTTGGTTGACTCTTACTCTCATGTGTCCTTTAGTGACTCTTACTCTCATGTGTCCTTTGGTTGACTCTTACTCTCATGTGTCCTTTAGTGACTCTTACTCTCATGCGGCCTTTGGTTGACTCTTACTCTCATGTGTCCTTTGGTTGACTCTTACTCTCATGTGTCCTTTGGTTGACTCTTACTCTCATGTGTCCTTTGGTTGACTCTTACTCTCATGTGTCCTTTGGTTGACTCTTACTCTCATGTGTCCTTTAGTGACTCTTACTCTCATGTGTCCTTTAGTGACTCTTACTCTCATGTGTCCTTTGGTTGACTCTTACTCTCATGTGTCCTTTAGTGACTCTTACTCTCATGTGTCCTTTAATTGACTCTTACTCTCATGTGTCCTTTAGTTGACTCTTACTCTCATGTGTCCTTTAGTGACTCTTACTCTCATGCGGCCTTTGGTTGACTCTTACTCTCATGTGTCCTTTGGTTGACTCTTACTCTCATGTGTCCTTTGGTTGACTCTTACTCTCATGTGTCCTTTGGTTGACTCTTACTGTCATGTGTCCTTTAGTTGACTCTTGCTCTCATGTGTCCTTTAGTGACTCTTACTCTCATGTGTCCTTTAGTTGACTCTTACTCTCATGTGTCCTTTGGTTGACTCTTACTCTCATGTGTCCTTTAGTTGACTCTTACTCTCATGTGTCCTTTAGTTGACTCTTGCTCTCATGTGTCCTTTAGTGACTCTTACTCTCATGTGTCCTTTAGTTGACTCTTACTCTCATGTGTCCTTTGGTTGACTCTTACTCTCATGTGTCCTTTAGTTGACTCTTACTCTCATGTGTCCTTTAGTTGACTCTTACTCTCATGTGTCCTTTAGTTGACTCTTACTCTCATGTGTCCTTTGGTTGACTCTTACTCTCATGTGTCCTTTAGTGACTCTTACTCTCATGTGTCCTTTAGTTGACTCTTACTCTCATGTGTCCTTTAGTTGACTCTTACTCTCATGTGTCCTTTAGTGACTCTTACTCTCATGTGTCCTTTGGTTGACTCTTACTCTCTGTGTCCTTTGGTTGACTCTTACTCTCTGTGTCCTTTAGTTGACTCTTACTCTCATGTGTCCTTTGGTTGACTCTTACTCTCTGTGTCCTTTGGTTGACTCTTACTCTCATGTGTCCTTTGGTTGACTCTTACTCTCATGTGTCCTTTAGTGACTCTTACTCTCATGTGTCCTTTGGTTGACTCTTACTCTCATGTGTCCTTTAGTGACTCTTACTCTTATGTGTCCTTTAGTGACTCTTACTCTCATGCGGCCTTTGGTTGAGTCTTACTCTCATGTGTCCTTTGGTTGACTCTTACTCTAATGTGTCCTTTAGTGACTCTTACTCTCATGTGTCCTTTAGTGACTCTTACTCTCATGCGACCTTTGGTTGACTCTTACTCTCATGTGTCCTTTAGTGACTCTTACTCTCATGCGGCCTTTGGTTGACTCTTACTCTCATGTGTCCTTTGGTTGACTCTTACTCTCATGTGTCCTTTGGTTGATTCTTACTCTCATGTGTCCTTTGGTTGACTCTTACTCTCATGTGTCCTTTGGTTGACTCTTACTCTCATGTGTCCTTTGGTTGACTCTTACTCTCATGTGTCCTTTGGTTGACTCTTACTCTCATGTGTCCTTTGGTTGACTCTTACTCTCTGTGTCCTTTGGTTGACTCTTACTCTCTGTGTCCTTTAGTTGACTCTTACTCTCTGTGTCCTTTGGTTGACTCTTACTCTCTGTGTCCTTTAGTTGACTCTTACTCTCTGTGTCCTTTAGTGACTCTTACTCTCATGTGTCCTTTGGTTGACTCTTACTCTCTGTGTCCTTTGGTTGACTCTTACTCTCTGTGTCCTTTAGTTGACTCTTACTCTCATGTGTCCTTTAGTTGACTCTTACTCTCATGTGTCCTTTGGTTGACTCTTACTCTCATGTGTCCTTTAGTGACTCTTACTCTCATGTGTCCTTTAGTGACTCTTACTCTCATGTGTCCTTTAGTTGACTCTTACTCTCTGTGTCCTTTGGTTGACTCTTACTCTCATGTGTCCTTTAGTGACTCTTACTCTCATGCGGCCTTTGGTTGACTCTTACTCTCATGTGTCCTTTGGTTGACTCTTACTCTCATGTGTCCTTTGGTTGACTCTTACTCTCATGTGTCCTTTAGTGACTCTTACTCTCATGTGTCCTTTGGTTGACTCTTACTCTCATGTGTCCTTTAGTGACTCTTACTCTTATGTGTCCTTTAGTGACTCTTACTCTCATGCGGCCTTTGGTTGAGTCTTACTCTCATGTGTCCTTTGGTTGACTCTTACTCTCATGTGTCCTTTAGTGACTCTTACTCTCATGTGTCCTTTAGTGACTCTTACTCTCATGCGGCCTTTGGTTGACTCCTACTCTCATGTGTCCTTTAGTGACTCTTACTCTCATGCGGCCTTTGGTTGACTCTTACTCTCATGTGTCCTTTGGTTGACTCTTACTCTCATGTGTCCTTTGGTTGACTCTTACTCTCATGTGTCCTTTGGTTGACTCTTACTCTCATGTGTCCTTTGGTTGACTCTTACTCTCATGTGTCCTTTGGTTGACTCTTACTCTCATGTGTCCTTTGGTTGACTCTTACTCTCATGTGTCCTTTAGTGACTCTTACTCTCATGTGTCCTTTAGTGACTCTTACTCTCATGCGGCCTTTGGTTGACTCTTACTCTCATGTGTCCTTTGGTTGACTCTTACTCTCATGTGTCCTTTGGTTGACTCTTACTCTCATGTGTCCTTTGGTTGACTCTTACTCTCATGTGTCCTTTGGTTGACTCTTACTCTCATGTGTCCTTTGGTTGACGCTTACTCTCATGTGTCCTTTGGTAGACTCTTACTCTCTGTGTCCTTTGGTAGACTCTTACTCTCATGTGTCCTTTGGTTGACTCTTACTCTCTGTGTCCTTTGGTTGACTCTTACTCTCTGTGTCCTTTGGTTGACCCTTACTCTCATGTGTCCTTTGGTAGACTCTTACTCTCTGTGTCCTTTGGTAGACTCTTACTCTCATGTGTCCTTTGGTTGACTCTTACTCTCATGTGTCCTTTAGTTGACTCTTACTCTCATGTGTCCTTTGGTTGACTCTTACTCTCATGTGTCCTTTAATTGACTCTTACTCTCATGTGTCCTTTAGTGACTCTTACTCTCATGTGTCCTTTGGTTGACGCTTACTCTCATGTGTCCTTTGGTAGACTCTTACTCTCTGTGTCCTTTGGTAGACTCTTACTCTCATGTGTCCTTTGGTTGACTCTTACTCTCTGTGTCCTTTGGTTGACTCTTACTCTCTGTGTCCTTTGGTTGACTCTTACTCTCATGTGTCCTTTGGTAGACTCTTACTCTCTGTGTCCTTTGGTAGACTCTTACTGTCATGTGTCCTTTGGTTGACTCTTACTCTCATGTGTCCTTTAGTTGACTCTTACTCTCATGTGTCCTTTGGTTGACTCTTACTCTCATGTGTCCTTTGGTTGACTCTTACTCTCATGTGTCCTTTAGTGACTCTTACTCTCATGTGTCCTTTGGTTGACTCTTACTCTCATGTGTCCTTTAGTTGACTCTTACTCCCTGTGTCCTTTGGTTGACTCTTACTCTCATGTGTCCTTTGGTTGACTCTTACTCTCATGTGTCCTTTAGTGACTCTTACTCTCATGTGTCCTTTGGTTGACTCTTACTCTCATGTGTCCTTTGGTTGACTCTTACTCTCTGTGTCCTTTGGTTGACTCTTACTCTCATGTGTCCTTTGGTTGACTCTTACTCTCATGTGTCCTTTAGTGACTCTTACTCTCATGTGTCCTTTAGTTGACTCTTACTCTCTGTGTCCTTTGGTTGACTCTTACTCTCATGTGTCCTTTGGTTGACTCTTACTCTCATGTGTCCTTTAGTTGACTCTTACTCTCATGTGTCCTTTAGTTGACTCTTACTCTCATGTGTCCTTTAGTGACTCTTACTCTCTGTGTCCTTTGGTTGACTCTTACTCTCATGTGTCCTTTGGTTGACTCTTACTCTCATGCGACCTTTGGTTGACTCTTACTCTCATGTGTCCTTTGGTTGACTCTTACTCTCATGTGTCCTTTGGTTGACTCTTACTCTCATGTGTCCTTTGGTTGACTCTTACTCTCATGTGTCCTTTGGTTGACTCTTACTCTCATGTGTCCTTTGGTTGACTCTTACTCTCATGTGTCCTTTGGTTGACTCTTACTCTCATGCGACCTTTGGTTGACTCTTACTCTCATGTGTCCTTTAGTTGACTCTTACTCTCATGCGACCTTTGGTTGACGCTTACTCTCATGTGTCCTTTGGTTGACTCTTACTCTCATGTGTCCTTTGGTTGACTCTTACTCTCATGTGTCCTTTGGTTGACTCTTACTCTCATGTGTCCTTTGGTTGACTCTTACTCTCACGTGTCCTTTGGTTGACGCTTACTCTCATGTGTCCTTTGGTTGACTCTTACTCTCATGTGTCCTTTGGTTGACTCTTACTCTCATGTGTCCTTTGGTTGACTCTTACTCTCATGTGTCCTTTGGTTGACTCTTACTCTCATGTGTCCTTTGGTTGACGCTTACTCTCATGTGTCCTTTGGTTGACGCTTACTCTCATGTGTCCTTTGGTTGACTCTTACTCTCTGTGTCCTTTGGTTGACTCTTACTCTCTGTGTCCTTTGGTTGACTCTTACTCTCTGTGTCCTTTGGTTGACTCTTACTCTCTGTGTCCTTTGGTTGACTCTTACTCTCTGTGTCCTTTGGTTGACTCTTACTCTCATGTGTCCTTTAGTGACTCTTACTCTCATGTGTCCTTTGGTTGACTCTTACTCTCATGTGTCCTTTAGTGACTCTTACTCTCTGTGTCCTTTGGTTGACTCTTACTCTCATGTGTCCTTTGGTTGACTCTTACTCTCATACGACCTTTGGTTGACTCTTACTCTCATGCGACCTTTGGTTGACTCTTACTCTCATGTGTCCTTTAGTGACTCTTACTCTCTGTGTCCTTTGGTTGACTCTTACTCTCATGTGTCCTTTAGTGACTCTTACTCTCTGTGTCCTTTGGTTGACTCTTACTCTCATGTGTCCTTTGGTTGACTCTTACTCTCATGCGACCTTTGGTTGACTCTTACTCTCATGTGTCCTTTAGTGACTCTTACTCTCTGTGTCCTTTGGTTGACTCTTACTCTCATGTGTCCTTTAGTGACTCTTACTCTCTGTGTCCTTTAGTTGACTCTTACTCTCTGTGTCCTTTGGTTGACTCTTACTCTCATGTGTCCTTTGGTTGACGCTTACTCTCATGTGTCCTTTGGTTGACTCTTACTCTCATGCGACCTTTGGTTGACTCTTACTCTCATGCGACCTTTGGTTGACTCTTACTCTCATGTGTCCTTTGGTTGACTCTTACTCTCATGTGTCCTTTGGTTGACTCTTACTCTCATGTGTCCTTTGGTTGACTCTTACTCTCATGCGACCTTTGGTTGACTCTTACTCTCATGCGACCTTTGGTTGACTCTTACTCTCATGCGACCTTTGGTTGACTCTTACTCTCATGCGACCTTTGGTTGACTCTTACTCTCATGCGACCTTTGGTTGACTCTTACTCTCATGCGACCTTTGGTTGACTCTTAATCTCATGCTTCCTTAGGTTGACGCTTATTCTCATGTGTCCTTTGGTTGACTCTTACTCTCATGTGTCCTTTGTTTGACTTTTACTCTCATGTTTCGTTAGGTTGACTCTTACTGTCATGTGTCCTTTGGCTGACTCTTACTGCCATGCGTTTTTTGGTTGACGCTAACTCTTATGTTTCCTTAGGTTGACGCTTACTCTCATGTGCCCCTACCTGGCAAGTCCACACTTGATTCTAAATTCCAGAGTTGAAATGTCTTAAGAGATCTACCGATGTGACAAGAAGAAATACAATCAGGAATGAAGAAACTAGACGAGAAGACTAGGACAGTTCTTTAAAGAACAACAAATGAGATAATTTGGCCACATGACGAGAATACCATAGCACCAACTGTCAAAGAGAGCCACAGAGAAGAAATATAATGAACACAGAGCAGAGGAGAAGACCACGCAGGAGATGGAGCGACACCATCAGGAGCAACCTAACAGAAACGAACACCAACTTGTACAATGCATTGGGAAAAAGCGCACAAACGATCCTTATATCTTCACTGAACACCTCGCTGAGTTGAACAGTGGGGGAGAAGAAGAAGAAAAAGAAGAAGAAGAAAAAGAAGAAGAAGAAGAAGAAGAAAGAAGAAGAAGAAGAAGAAGAAGAAGAAGAAGAAGAATAACAGAAAACGAACACCAACTTGTACAATGCAGAAGCAGAAGAAGAAGAAGAAGAAGAAGAAGAAGAAGAAGAAGAAGAAGAAGAAGAAGAAGAAGAAGAAGAAGAAGAAGAAGAAGAAGAAGAAGAAGAAGAAGAAGAAGAAGAAGAAGAAGAAGAAGAAGAAGAAGAAGAAGAAGAAGAAGAAAAAGAAGAAGAAGAAGAAGAAGAAGAAGAAGAAGAAGAAGAAGAAGAAGAAGAAGAAGAAGAAGAAGAAGAAGAAGAAGAAGAAGAAGAAGAAGAAGAAGAAGAAGAAGAAGAAGAAGAAGAAGAAGAAGAAGAAGATTCTAAATTGTCTCATTCATACACATGTTATTTCATCTGGCCTCATATCTTATGTCAACCCTCGTCCATAAATGATCTTCAGAATGCCTTCCATGAACGAACGAACTTGAATTTCAAAGTGGTACAAACTGGGCACGCAGGCCCGTCTTAGATTAGACCCTTCCAAACATTTATCTTTCAGACGGCAGTTGCATTTTATGTATCAAGCATATTATGTTCATATATCACAATTACTTAATACAAGTAAATTTCAAATACAAAGGCATGAATGATAAATGCATATTTTTAAATATTCCTGCAAAATACTCACGCTTTAGTTTTTCTATGTCCGTCCCGTATCCCTTGTACCAACTGCTCTCAACCAACTCTCTCTCTTTCTCTCTCTACCTCTGTCTCTTTCTCTCTCTTTTTTTTCTCTTTCTCTCTCGCTCTTTCTCACTCTCTCCCCCTCTCTCTCTCTCTCCCTCCCTCTCTCTCCGTGTGTGTCTATGTGGCTGTATGTATGTGTCTGCATGTTTGTCTGCGTATGTGTGGTGTGTGTGTCAGTGTGTGAGAACGAATGTAAATATGTGTGCTGTGTGTTTCCCTGTGTGTGTTTATATGTAAGTGTCTGTATTTTTGTCTGAGTGTGTGTGTGTCTCCGTGGGAGTGTCCGTGTGTGCATGTGTGTGTCTCCATTCATGACTGTATTTATGACTGTATGCGTGTATGCCTGTATTACGTATGAATGTATGTTTGTATCTATGTATGTATGTTTGTGTGTACGTATGCCTGTGTGTATGTGTGTATGCATGTTTGTTTGTATGTAGCTGTGTATGTATGTATGTAATGTATGCATGCATGTTTGTGTGTGTAAGTGAGTGGGTGAGCGCGTGTATGTGGGTGTATGTATGCACGCGCGGGTTTTTGCATGCACTTTACAACTCATGCTTTTGTGTTCTTTTATAATATTCATAATATGCATAACATCATATGATCATAACATGCTTTATTAGTAAAATACAACTGCTGTGCGAAAGATGGTTGACTGGAAGGGCCGAATGTAAGACGGGCCTGCGTGCCCAATTTGTGACCCTTTAAAAATAAAGTTCGTTCGTTCGTTCTCTTTCTCTCTCCCTCTCTCTTTCTCTCTCCCTCTCTCTTTCTCTCTCCCTCTTTCTTTCTCTTTCTCCCTCTCTTTTCTCTTTCTCTCTCTTTCTCTCCCTCTCCCTCTCCCTTTCTCTCTCTCTCTTTCTCTCTCTTTCTCTCTCTCACTCTCTCTTTCTCTCTCTCTTTCTCTCTCTTTCTCTCTCTCTTTCTTTCTCTCTCTCTTCCTGTCTCTCCCTCCCTCTCTCTCCCTCTCTCTCTCGCTCTCTCTCTTTCTCTCTCTCTTTCTCTCTCTCTTTTTCTCTCTCTTTTTCTCTCTCTCTTTCTTTCTCTCTTTCTCTCTCTCCCTCTCTCTCCCCCTCCCTCCCTCTGTCTTTCTTTTTCTCTCTCTCTATCTCTCTTTATTTCTCTCTCTCTCTCTTACTCTCTCTCATTCTCTCTCCCCTCTCTCTTTCTCTCTCCCTCTCTTTCTCCCTCTCTCTGTCTCCCCCTCTCTCTCTCTCTCTTTTTCTCTCCTTTTCTTTCTCTCTCTCCCTCTCTTCCTCTCTCTCTCCCTCCCTCCATCTCCCTCCCTCTCTCTCTCCCTCTCTCTACCTCACTCTCTTCCTCTCTCTCTACCTCCCTCTCTCACCCTCTCTCTCTCCCTCTCTCTCCCTCTCTCTCTTCCTCTCTCCCTCTCTCTTTCTCTCTCTCCCACTCCCTCTCTCTCTTTCTATGACATCCTGTGGTTTATTACAGCGCCTCGGAAACCCCGTCCCCTTCTGTCTTGTTTACTTCACTCTCACCTTACATTCCGTCTGTGGTTTATTTTGTAATTTTTTTTTTTTAAATTCTCTTGATACTACTAATTCAGTGCCACACTATAGGAAAAAATGAACAACATTGAAATTCCAGCTTTCTTGCCCTCAGTTTGTCCCAAAATACAACAAGTCCCTCTCCCCCCACCCCATCCAACCCTACTATCCCCCTCCTCCAAATCCCCCCCCCCCCGCCCCACGCCCCTGCCGTTTACAAATATGTGTAAATATGATTTATTTGTTATTGATATTCCGTAGAAATTGCTCATTGTCTGCCAGAGATGGAAATGTTTCTCTCAGCGCTCAAATCTTCAGGAGAAGTCTAACCTCCCCGTCACCCGATGTTTAATTAATCAATGACAACAAACAATTACTGTGTTGCCAATGTGAATTTGGCTGGAGAATTCCAATAATGTGATGTCTTCTTGATAGAAAGAAATCACACAGTTAAAGATAACGAGAAACAGGGAGTTCACTTTTTATGTGTGTGGTTTCATGCCAGGATATACATGATTGTATTGTTTCAGAATTATTTTTGTACATTTTACACAATTATCATACAGTGCTGTGTCGAATGACGTGAAGAATCATGTCTCCACAACCTATGATATCCAAGTGCTGTGTCGAATGACGTGAATGATCATGTCCCCACAACTTATGATTTCCAAGTGCTGTGTCGAATGGCGTGAACGAACATGTCTCCACAACCTACGATATCCAAGTGTTGTGTCGAAAGACGTGAAGGATCATGTCTCCACAACCTTTAATATCCAAGTGTTGTGTCGAATGACGTGAAGGATCATGTCTCCACAACCTATAATATCCAAGTGTTGTGTCGAATGACGTGAAGGATCATGTCTCCACAACCTTTAATATCCAAGTGCTGTGTCCAATGACGTGAAGGATCATGTCTCCACAACCTATGATATCCAAGTGTTGTGTCGAATGACGTGAAGGATCATGTCTCCACAACCTTTAATATCCAAGTACAGTGTCGAATGACGTGAAGGATCATGTCTCCACAACCTTTAATATCCAAGTGTTGTGTCGAATGACGTGAAGGATCATGTCTCCACAACCTTTAATATCCAAGTGTTGTGTCGAAAGACGTGAAGGGTCATGTCTTCACAACCTATGATATCCAAGTGCTGTGTCGAAAGACGTGAAGGATCATGTCTCCACAACCTACGATATCCAAGTGTTGTGTCGAAAGACGTGAAGGATCATGTCTCCACAACCTTTAATATCCAAGTGCTGTGTCGAATGACGTAAAGGATCATGTCTCCACAACCTATGATATCCAAGTGTTGTGTCGAAAGACGTGAAGGATCATGTCTCCACAACCTTTAATATCCAAGTGTTGTGTCGAATGACGTGAAGGATCATGTCTCCACAACCTATGATATCCAACATCAGGAATCAGGAGTGAGCTGGTGCCCATCCAGGCTATGACAGAATGATGTTGAATACTCGCGTTGTCTCCCTTTACCGCTCTTTCCACATATCTTTCCAGTGGCGACGTGTTCAGCTTCCATATTCTCATAATATGGCAACAAAAATAATGAACGTCTCATTATGACCTTTGTGATCGTTTGTCTGAGGCCCCTTGCATCTTTGAAAACAGTTGGGTGACTCTTGTTGTTTGTCCAAGGAACCTCTGAGTCCAAGGAATTGTTAGCCCGTTTTTTTGTAAAGCCTTATCTCTGAGAGCTGTCTTTGTTCATCATTATCGTCATTTCATCATAGTCGTTAACGTCACGTGTCTGTGGGTGAGCAGTTTCTGTTGAATGTCTCGTCAGCCTCTTCTCCTCTGTCAATCAGATGCAACGGACTTCCCGTTTGCATGTTTGAGGCCCGTCCATGCAGCCACATTTTGTATCCAGATCTTTCTTGCTCTACACCCTGCCTTCTTCCCGTCTACAAAACTCGATAGTATCGTTTTAGAAAGACCAGTAGATCGCATTTCTTGATTGTGTTCTGTTTCTGTTCCAAATGGGGTCCCCGAATCCACAATGATAACAAATCCTTTAGTTTGGGACTTTAAAGATAGGGCATTTCGTGATTCCACAGAGGATGAGGTCATCACCAAGCTAGCCACCGGTCTATTCAGTGACATTTCCTGGTTCCCATTTCAAGCTAGGTAGACCATTGAGTGAAGACATTTGTTAAATCAAAATCCTAGCGATGCGTTTGATTCCAAACCATCTGGATCCCAACGGGCGACGTCAACATCATCACGGCTGTCATCTCTTCCCCTACTCATTTTAGACTGTGGAGACATGAAAGCCAGTGGGAAATACGAAAACATCTAAAGAATAATGTTTCACCTGCGGTTTCTTCCCATGCTCATTTTAGACTGGGGAGACATAAAAGCCGGTGTCAGATATGAGAATAACTAGAGAGGAATGTCTCACCTGTTTTGTTGACTAGGATTGTCCAAGAGAGCATCCTAAACTCGGCGTCCTTTGTCATGATTGTCACGTTGCAGACGAACTTTTGGTCCTCGTGGGACTCGTAGTCAATCATGAGGATCTGCAGGCTGGCCAGTGGAGTGTGACCGCTGGTGGGAGACAAATATTGCTGTTATGGACACACTTTTCTGATCTTGTCTTGTCTAGGCTTGTCCTCTCACATATTTACCTGCCATAGCTTCTCTTTTATCATATTTTAGCTTCAATTATCTTGTCAATCTTTCCTTATATTGTCTTGTCCTGGTTTTTTTGTTTGTCGTTTCTTACTTGGTCTTAATTTATCAAAATTTATCTTTTTAAATAATATCTTATCCTATGACATCTTTCCTCTTCTCACTTCATAGTTCTTCTCGTATTTCATATTTTCTCACGTGTATTACCTTATCTTGACCTCTCTGACCTTATCTTAAATGCACATTTATTTACTGTATATCTCTATAAGCGTCTCTATATTTATCAGTTTTTGATTCTGTCTTTCTAAAAATGGTTTTGCACATCGCTCTGTTTTACCCGTCTATCTAGCTGCTTGTCTGTCGGTCTTTTCTGTGTGTGAATTTTTAAAATTTATTTATCATATACGCTATATTGTCTTAACTGCTATTTGCTATCCTTGTCTTGTCTTATCTTGTCTAAGACAAGTCACAATATAGGAATAAGACAATGAGAACACATATTTGTAGCACTGCATGACGGTAACAAACTCATCATTCTCCGGTCTTTTGCAGAACGTCGCTCTCATCACAGTCTGTTTGAAAGTTCTCCCGCCTAGCGTACATTCACACTCAAGGAGTCACTTATATCCTGTGCCCATCTTCGTGTTGGCCGGCCCCTGCCCCTCCTTCCTGTTACCATGTCTTCTGCTATTTTCTCCCAAACCGCCTTGGCGCGTGGCAAGATCAAAATACGTCAGCTTCCGAGACAAGATGCTGTTTATTAGCCAATCTTCCTTGATGTTCAGATCTTCTAACATTTCAGTATTTCTTCTCTTCTGAGTTCATGGTATTCTAAGAATCTTTCTTAAGCATTACAACTCAAAAGCCCCTATTTTCTTTCCTAACGACTGGGAGAGGTCATAGGTAACAGAAGAGGGAAACTAAACTGTAAAAATGATTGTCAAATTCGTCTATACTTCTTATGTTCGATTCTTACTTTTCAGCCACAAGTTCTTGTGATCAAGTTGAACTTTTCCGTAGAGTCAATCTTTAGTTCCTCTTTCTGTTCTTCTCTAATCCTATCTTGCCTTTCAGCGTCAGGGTTTCAAGAGGTATCGGGTGCCAGCCTTGGTATGTTCCACGTAGATGTGGGTATGTTCCACATAGATGTGGGTATGTTCCACGTAGATGTGGGTATGTTCCACGTAGATGTGGGTATGTGCCACGTAGATGTGGGTATGTTCCACGTAGATGTGGGTATGTGCCACGTAGATGTGGGTATGTTCCACATAGATGTGGGTATGTTCCACATAGATGTGGGTATGTGCCACGTAGATGTGGGTATGTGCCACGTAGATGTGGGTATGTTCCACATAGATGTGGGTATGTGCCACGTAGATGTGGGTATGTGCCACGTAGATGTGGGTATGTTCCACATAGATGTGGGTATGTTCCACATAGATGTGGGTATGTTCGACATAGATATGGATATGTTCCACATAGATGTGGGTATGTTCCACATAGATGTGGGTATGTTCCACATAGATGTGGGTATGTTCCACATAGATGTGGGTATGTGCCACGTAGATGTGGGTATGTTCCACATAGATGTGGGTATGTGCCACGTAGATGCTGATATGTTCCACATAGATGTGGGTATGTTCCACATAGATGTGGGTATGTTCCACATAGATGTGGGTATGTTCCACATAGATGTGGGTATGTGCTACGTAGATGTGGGTATGTTCCACATAGATGTGGGTATGTGCCACGTAGATGCTGATATGTTCCACATAGATGTGGGTATGTTCCACATAGATGTGGGTATGTTCCACATAGATGTGGGTATGTTCCACATAGATGTGGGTATGTTCCACATAGATGTGGGTATGTGCGACATAGATATGGATATGTTCCACATAGATGTGGGTATGTTCCACATAGATGTGGATATGTTCCACATAGATGTGGGTATGTTCCACATAGATGTGGGTATGTTCCACATAGATGTGGGTATGTTCCACACAGATGTGGGTATGATCCACGTAGATGTGGGTATGTGCTACGTAGATGTTGATATGTGCTATGTATATGTTGGTATGTAATAGGTAGATGTTGGTATGTGCCACGTAGATGTGGGTATAATCCACGTAAATGTGGGTATGTTCCACATAGATGTTCATATGTGCTATGTATATATTGGTATGTAATAGGTGGATGTTGGTATGTGTCACGTAGATGTTGGTATGTGCCACGTAGATGTTGGTATGTGTCACGTAGATGTTGGTATGTGTCACGTAGATGTTGGTATGTGTCACGTAGATGTTGGTATGTGTCACGTAGATGTTGGTATGTGTCACGTAGATGTTGGTATGTGTCACGTAGATGTTGGTATGTCTCACGTAGATGTTGGTATGTGTCACGTAGATGTTGGTATGTGTCACGTAGATGTTGGTATGTGTCACGTAGATGTTGGTATGTGTCACGTAGATGTTGGTATCTACTGTTTCGGATACCTCAGAAAGTATAAGACCGATTTCTCTTCTTGTTGTTTCTTCGAACAAAATGTAATCAACTGCTGGCTTGCTGGGCCAGTCGCAGTTTAAGGAGTATGTACACCTATGAATCCTCAATAGTTCACCACAGTAACATCTTCTTTGTCTTGTTGGCGTTTAGCGGCTGTAAACTCCCACAAAAAGTTCTGGTTGTTCGTCCACGTCTGCACTTTGGTCTTGTTCTAGATCGTGAATTGTGCGTGCGCATCCGTTGTACAGATATGGCTTACTTATATGCACACTGTTGGTTCTTCGCCGAGCAGGCAGATGCGTTTCGACTTTTGAGAGAAATATTCCCAATAGGTTGCATTTTATGACATGCTTATTAGGGGAGCAGTGTATCCATTCCCACCGTCCCCCACCTGACCAAATGGGAACCAGGAACCCACAGGGGGAATACTACACGACAGTGTATATACCTATGACAGTGAGAGTAGTGCTGTGCTGTTTGTTTTAAAATCCGCCTTCTATTCCAGTATTCACGACTTACTTCACAGTGCGGCGTCACTCACTTCACAAGGACCATTTTCAAAAAAGTGAAGAACAATCGACAGGGTTTCACACACGGCCAGCCCCAGCATACAGCTGGAAATTCCCGTTTTTGTGAGGCTGGATGGTATTAACAATTATTATCGAGTAGATTTATACACAAAATTAACTACAGTTTAATTAGTTTGCAACACATGTTATTAAATGAATTATCATTTTGAAGGTAAATATTTTCTAATAGCCCATTTAAATACATTCAAAATAATAATTAATTTAATAAAACATGTTGCAAACTAATTAAACTGTAGTTCAATATGTGTATAAATCTACTCGATAACAATTGTTACCGCCGGTTGCTATCTTCTGAATCATATTCACGGAGTCTGATACAATAGCTGCTTGTGTGGCGGTTTGCTCGAATACCCATGCTAAAGCTCTAGAAGTAGCGGCTATTTCCATGGTCATGCCTGACGTGGTTGTCCAGTAAGCGCCGCTGTCCTCCTGTATTGTTTTCCCCCTTCTTGGCGCTGTGTATGCCGATGCTGACCTTGATCCGCGCTTCACGAATCCATCTGTGTAGATGATATCTTTTGGGTCTGAATGCTGATCTATCAGTTCCCTTACTTTTGTGTCTACTGCAGTACCTTCCGAGTGTGATGACAACCTTAGAGATGCCATGCTTGTCTAGTGGTGTATTCCTCCCTTCTTCCAGTGACTGATCATATCTAGGTCACATACCTCCTATGGAGATGTTGGTATGTGTCACGTAGATGTTGGTATGTGTCACGTAGATGTTGGTATGTGACACGTAGATGTTGGTATCTGTCACGTATATTAAATTTTTTTTCCCAATTACCCATTTATTTACCTTCAAAATAATAATTCATTTAATAAAACATGTTGCAAATTAATTAAACTGTAGTTAAATATGTGTATAATTCTACTTGAAAACAATTGTTACCACCGACCGGCCACGCCAGCCTCACAAAAACGGGAATTTCCGTTTTAGCTGTATGTCCTTTATCTGGAGCTGGCCGTGTTTTCAAACATCGACAGTAACAAGAAGAAACACATTTGGCTACTCACCCATACAGACCCCCAGCTAAAAATAGATTTTTATCCATGGAGAGATTGCCGGTAGAGGGCTCACGTCCCTTAGCCACCCAGGCCATCTTGTTTGAGCTGGTTCCGTTGAAGATTGTGATAGACATGACGTCGTTATCTGCTGTCGGGGGTCCAGCGTTGCATCGCAGCTTTAAAATTTTGAAGTCCGTGCCCAAACTTTCTGCGAAAAACCCTGGGGTGAAAAAGCAAATTACATCATTGATATAGTATTTTACGACTCCAATCCCACCATACAGCTTTAGTTTTTTGTTTCTTTTGTTGACAGTTCATTTTATCACCGCGTCCTTTATTCCGTTCTGCGATCTGAAATCCTTTCATGGGTAGAATCCAGTCCAGCACACTCGGCCTCTCTCACCAACCTTCCTCTCAGGATTTCTCTTAGTCGTCATCTTTTCCTCAGTCCATTCGTTTCCCACTTCACAGCATCTGCTCTCTGTCGTTTTCGCCCCATGACTTGTCCAGTGTATTGCCATATTCTTATTTTTTCTTCTTCTGCCATGACCGTTAAAACAAGCGGTTGCCGTGGCTCGTCCCTGATTTCTTCGCTCCCAAAGTTGACTCGGAAGTTGATTTGACTTCTTTCTTCTATTACCTAGTGTATTTCACGGAGGTTGAGTAGACTGTTTACTTATAGAAAGAGAGTCAGAGGAAAAGAGAGAGTCACAGAAAGAGGGCTAAAACTGTAGTGTAATCTTGTTTATAAATGTAATACTTTTCCCCCTCTTAACCCTTTATACTTTCATTTCACCGTTTCTTTAATCTATCTAGCAGTCTAAAACAACTGTCTGTTTGACACAGTCTAGACCCTAGTGAGTCTGTCGCCACCACACCCTGACCGCCTCATTAAGTCTCCGACTCTTTATTAAGTCTATCGTTACAAACGGAACAGAGCACCTCACAACGGTTCCTGTTATTTTATACCCCAAGCGAGACGTAATCGATTCCCATCAGTCTCAGCGATCACACAAATTGTTCAGTTCGATTCACTTATCGAGTTCTTCCCATTCAGGTCCATGGTATCGTCAACACCGCGATACGCTTGATGAGAAAACAGAGTACCATTAACAGCTCTTCCCCGTTGGTCTGTTCAGATCTCATAGATATTTCGGAAAAAATACTCACTTCAGAGAGGCGGATAACGCTACAATAGGTTTGAGGGCACACAAGTAGTGGGTTAATATACATGAATTTCAAAGTTTGTCAAGAATCTGTTTGACAATACGAGCGGAGATAGTAACTGCCCTGCAAACAGTTAAGTAGTGAGGTTTAGTAGCTTCGAGGTTAGTGAGCTGGTTTCACACTTCTCGATGTACCATAATTCGATTCCCAGTCAAAATTAAAAATTAAAAACGTCGTTCTTGTGGCTGTACGAGAGTCATACGGTGGAAGACAGGTGGCTGTAGGTCTATTGTACGAGTCATGTCGTGGAAGACACTAGGGCTTCAGCGTGTGATATAGGCAAAGGTAGCAGTGAACACATACACCTGCTACAGATAACCTCCGCCGTTTTGATAGCTTATGTTTGAGTAGGTAATGAGCCATCATGGTTCTAGCATCACCCGCAGGCAAGATTCTAGATACTTCCCTGGTAGCAGTAGTGATGGAGGTCATGGTTATCGTGGTGGAGAAGGAGGAGGAAAAAAGAAGACGATGACGACAATCACGATGAAGAAGTAGAAGAAAAAAAAAGAAGAAAAAAAAAGAAGAAAAAAAAAGAAGAAAAAAAAAGAAGAAGAAGACAACGACGAAGAAGAAGAAGAAGAAGAAGAAGAAGAAGAAGAAGAAGAAGAAGAAGAAGAAGAAGAAGAAGAAGAAGAAGAAGAAGAAGAAGAAGAAGAAGAAGAAGAAGAAGAAGAAGAAGAAGAAGAAGAAGAACAAGAAGAAGAAATTAGAACAAGAAGAAAAAGAAGAGGAAGAAGTAGTAGTTGGTGTTGCTGCTTGTTGCTGTTTTTGTTGCGATAGCAGCTACGAAAATCTAAAAGAGATTGAAAACAACAGAAAGGAAGCTTATACAAAAGCTTGTACGAAAAACATAATTTATATGTCAGCTTTACAGAACCGATCAGAATAAACAAGGAAAGAACGTTGCGGTGATTAGCCTTCAGCAGCCATCGCGATGTTCCAGTTCCAAAAGTAGCAGTATTTGATTGTATGACCGTTGACCTGGATGTTGACAGTTGCTGTAGCAACCTAGTTGAAAACATCTAGGACTCTCCATCGGATCCACCTAAATTCGACATAAATGCAATCTCACAGAGGTTGTTTTATTTAATATCACGTATCTCATCATCAGCATCTTCAGCATCGTCATCATCATCAGCAGCAACAGCAGCATCAGCAGCAGCTGCAACAGTAGATTTTCCCTAATTAACAGTCCTCGTCTGCACAACTTCCATATTAGCTTCCAAAACAAACAAAACCCCTACTGACCATAACTCGGACCCACTACAACCCCGACCCACCACAACCAAAACCCACTACAGCCCCGACCCATTACCCAGCAGTCACCCACTAAACAATCAAGGCCCGACCCATTACCTAGCAGTCACCCACTGAACAATCAAGGCCCGACCCATTACCCAGCAGTCACCCACTAAACAATCAAGGCCCGACCAATTACCCAGCAGTCACCCACTAAACAATCAAGGCCCGACCCATTACCCAGCAGTCACCCACTAAACAATCAAGGCCCGACCCATTACCTAGCAGTCACCCACTAAACAATCAAGGCCCGACCCATTACCTAGCAGTCACCCACTAAACAATCAAGGCCCGACCCATTACCCAGCAGTCACCCACTAAACAATCAAGGCCCGACCCATTACCCAGCAGTCAACCACTAAACAATCAAGGCCCGACCCATTACCTAGCAGTCACCCACTAAACAATCAAGGCCCGACCAATTACCTAGCAGTCACCCACTAAACAATCAAGGCCCGACCCATTACCCAGCAGTCACCAACTAAACAATCAAGGGTCGGAGTGAGCACTAAACTGCATTCTACCGTCGAGTTGTGCAAATCTACAATCAATACGGTGCTAAGTTAAAACTTGAGCCCGCCATTAAAGTATCCTACGGGGACATTATATCTGTAATATCTTTCCGCTAATGATTAAATTGTCCTGCATCAGTTTGCCAACACATGTGATGGGCCCAGACTTCCATCACCACCTGAAGCCAGTGTCTGTCTCTTGTTTCTCTCTTTGATTCGCCAAACATGATGTTTTTGTCTTTCTTATCTCGATGTTTTGGTTAAGAGTACAAACAGTTCCTGTAGACTTTGCTTTTAGTCGATCGATGACTTTGTGCACGGCGTGAAGATTCTGATGGCACAGTCTGAATAAATCATTCTGTAGATTTTATAGTGGACAGTTTCTGTCAATAGTTTTCCTAAGGACAAAACGAATTTCCTGTCGGTTTTTTTTTTACTTGGTGCAGTAAATAGCCTCTAAAGGTTGTTTTAATGTCTCTTTATGTCTTTCTAGTTGACTTATTTCCTTTCAAACTCCATATCATTTATTGCATTCCATTTCCTTCTTCTGTCTGATGTTTATTTGCCCGACTGCTCTCCATACAACATGCTTTCTTTATTACGAATAGCCACTACAACTTAGCGACTTTCAGTCCATCCCTATCTCTCCCGTACTGTATAATCTATCTCCTTGTCTTGTATATAGACCCGTAGGCTAATTTAAACATGGCTTAGCCTATTGATAAGTCCAAGCGTTTGATGGCAAATCTGTAAGAAAGAAAGTTATTATGACTTACCCAGTAAGTCGTGCCCAGTTAACGATCGACAACTGGATTGTAGTGTCCTGTATGAACATTAGACTGCTTTTCGCCAAGGTTTGTGGAACTCTGAATGATCGCACCTAGCCTAGAGCAATAGAGGCAGGTGGGACTGGGAGAACTGCGACGTTTGATGAAGATGATTGAGTCTACAGACAGTGTAGAAATAAACAGAAGTAGGCAGAGACCCTCAGGCCGCGGTAGACAAGGTAGGGAAGAGATATAGCTAAACAGACTCTACAGTCAGTCCAAAAAAGGGAGCCTGTCGTGGTATTCATAAAGAGAGAAAGAATTCAATAAAATATCTTGGCCTTAACTTTGATAGAAGCCGGCCGTTCAAGTACCTTGTGGGTTAGGTAGTTGTGTTTAATATAAAGAAACAACTTAGTGCTTGGAGGTGATGTCATCAGCGGCCATGGAACAGAGAATGCTCTATACACTCCTCAAGTAATTGAGCAATTCAGTGAGGTAGTGTGGTGTGAGTCTGCTCACTTTCTACACGAGGCCTTGGGGGACAGCAGAGAGAGAGAGAGAGAGAGAGAGAGAGAGAGAGAGAGAGAGAGAGAGAGAGAGAGAGAGAGAGAGGGGGAGGGGCGTCGGCTGAAATGAGGTGGCTCCTGGATGGCACAGGTAGAAATCATGATCAGAACTGTTTGTGTAGCTGACAAGATAGCGCGTGGTGAGGCATGGGTTACAGTGCCGCCCATCGACACAGAGTTGCACACAGTGATAGCAACCTTGGACCGAGGCCGCCTGCAGTGACTAGCTGGTAAAACAGAAGCATCGGTGCAGGAGCTGATTCATGCAAATTTACGCCCAGAAAACATCTCTAATACACGGCTGGATCTGTAGTGAGAGGCAAGCAGAGGCAGTGGCATTCTATTGTAAAGCTTGATGGACACTAAAAACAGACAGCCTCACGTATAAACTCACAACATCCGTTATGAGAATAGAGGTGGAGGCGGTAATGGCAGTTTTTCGATGGCTTGAGCGCAGTACAGCCCAACATGCGGTCATTGTAAGGACTCACAGATCACCATTCAGGAAATAGAAACTGGCCTCCTACGAGTAGTCGCTTGCTGCGCTTCAACAACTCTAACCAGGAACATATAGTGGATTTAATGTCTAGGAGAATCGGGTGAGGGGAGTCATGATAGATTGGCAGCTGCCGCTCCTCTGGGTGGTAAGCTACGTTATGATAACGCGGAAGTGGTGAAGGCTCTATGAGATCAAGTGGACAATGCAACAGAACAGACCAAGTATCCATACGTTGATGGGCCTTTTCGTCTTGATAGAATCTGTCATAGACACTTATTACTGTTGACACAGACTGCCACAGACACAACTACTTTTGGAATTATATGTCACAGACACTTAATACTGTTGACACAGTCTGTCACAGACACAACTACTTTTAGAATTATATGTCATAGACACTTATTACTGTTGACACAGTCTGTCACAGACACAACTACTTTTAGAATTATATGTCATAGACACTTATTACTGTTGTCACAGTCTGTCACAGACACAACTACTTTTGGAATTATATGTCATAGACACTTATTACTGTTGACACAGTCTGTCACAGACACAACTACTTTTGGAATTATATGTCAAAGACACTTATTACTGTTGACACAGTCTGTCACAGACACAACTACTTTTGGAATTATATGTCATAGACACTTATTACTGTTGTCACAGTCTGTCACAGACACATTATATGTCATAGACATATGTTATAGACACGGTTATTTGTTGACACAATCGCCGTCGTGTGCCATGTCTCACTTTGACAGTGAAGTCGGACGCCAAATCAAATCAATAATGAAAGACCTTGTTAGGGCAGACGCCTGGGGCGTTGTAATGTCTTCTCTGGCTTGAGCAGACGTGCTTCGTTTGAGGGCTTCTCTCGTGGGGAGGTTTTATAACATTAACAGATGATAGTATACTTCCCTTTGCACCGAGGGTAGTAGACCGGAGGTCCAAGAATCGCATATACGGGCGACTACTTTAATGGTGTCGAAATTTAAAAATTCCTTTCGACTTGATCTCAGTCAGTGATGTTTTGATACACCAGGTGATCTAATAGTTCACGCAGGTTGACGATGGTTATCATGATGTCCAACTGTCCAGCATGCTTTCTCTTGTGTTCTCTCTCTCTCTCTCTCTCTCTCTCTCTCTCTCTCTCTCTCTCTCTCTTGTGTGTGGTATGTGTGTGTTTGTGTGTCACTGTCTCTGCATCTCCTCCCCGAGTTTGTGTGTACGCACGCGTGTATGTGTGTGTGGGTGTGTGTGATATGTGTGTGTGTGTGTGGTATGTGTGTGGTATGTGTGGGCGTCACTGTCCCTGTCTCTCCTCTCCGTGTGTTTGTGTGTATGTGTGTGGTACATGTGTGTGTGGTTAGTGTGTGTGTGGTATGTGTGGGCGTCACTGTCCCTGTCTCTCCTCTCCGTGTGTTTGTGTGTATGTGTGTGGTACATGTGTGTGTGGTTAGTGTGTGTGTGGTATGTGTGGGTGTCACTGTCCCTGCCTCTCCTCCCTGTGTTTGTGTGTGTGTGTGCGTGTCTGTGTGAGTGGTATTGTGGTATGTGTGTGTGTGGTATGTTTGTGTGTGGTATGTGTGTATGGTATGTGTGAGTGTGGTGTGCGTGTGTGTGTGGCGCTGTCCCACGATCCAGCCTAAAATAGCTCCAGGACTATCCAGCCTGAAATAGCTCCAGGACTATCCAGGGTAAAATAGCTCCAGGACTATCCAGCCTGAAATAGCTTCAGGACTATCCAGCCTGAAATAGCTCCAGGACTATCCAGGGTGAAATAGCTCCACGACTATCCAGCCTGAAATAGCTCCAGGACTATCCAGGGTGAAATAGCTCCAGGACTATCCAGCCTAAAATAGCTCCAGGACTATCCAGGGTGAAATAGCTCCAGGACTATCCAGGGTGAAATAGCTCCAGGACTATCCAGAGTGAAATAGCTCCAGGACTATCCAGCCTGAAATAGCTCCAAGACTATCCAGGGTGATATAGCTCCAGGACTATCCAGCCTTAAATAGTTCTAGGACTATCCAGCCTGAAATAGCTCTAGGAATATCAAGCCTGAAATAGCTCCAGGATTATCCAGCCTGAAATAGCTCTAGGTCTATCTAGCCTGAAATAGCTCCAGGAATATCTAGTCTGAAATAGCTCTAGGACTATCTAGCCTGAAATAGCTCCAGGACTATCCAGCCTGAAATAGCTCTAGGACTATCCAGCCTGAAATAGCTCCAGAGCGACCAGGCCTGGAATGGGTACCAGGGAAACTCCTGAAATAAATGGCGGTCGGAATGATGCTTGATTACATCATTCCCGGAGGGCCGATCGATCTATAAAATATAAGTATAGCCCAATACGCCTGAAAGCGTGGCTAATAGTCTTCTACTTACCTTACCCCCCCCCCCCATCCCCCCCCATTTCCCCCCCCCCCCCACACGTAAATGTATTGTGTGTTCATTATTATCAGTGAGCAAATGTTTGTATCAGGACTGTAGAAGCGTAGTTACAATAAATCAGGGAGCGAATAAACCAGTCACAGTAACGCCCTATGACAGGAAACATCTAAACCATTCACAGTGACACCCTAAGACAGGCAACATCTAAACCATTCACAGTGACACCCTAAGACAGGCAACATCTAAACCATTCACAGTAACACCCTAAGACAGGCAACATCTAAATCATTCACAGTGACACCCTAAGACAGGGAACATCTAAACCATTCACAGTGACACGCTAAGACAGGGATGTGCTGATCCCCACTGCTGCTTGTCACAATCGTCGACAGTACACTAGAACTTCGCTTAACGAGCACCTCGCATAACGAGTAATTCGCATAATGAGCAAAACAAATTGTAAAAAAAATGACACTGCTTAACGAGCGACGTTTCGCATAACGAGTGCCTAGGAGAAGAGAAGTCCCGAATTGTGCGCATGTTACATTAGCCTGTGTTTAGCACTCGTTCCAGTGGCATCGTAGTGTCGCCTGTGATCACGCATTTTCTCAAACTTTTGTTATATTGTGATACATGTACATGAATCCTCCAGGCCTAAAAGATGACCTCTCTGAAGAATCAAGTTCATCAAGATCCAGTTTCTGCCTCCCAATACCACTCCGTTACTCCAGCCCATGACCAGCAAGTTATTTCTAACTTAAAGAAGCTCTACACTAAAGCACTCTTCGAGCATTGTTTTCAGGTGACTGAAGGGACCAACCTCACTCTCAAAGAGTTTTGGAAAAACCACTTCCACATCGTTGCCTGCCTCAAGATAATCGACAAGGCGGGGTCAGAGGAGGAGGAGGTAACAGAAAAGTAACAATCTTGTGGCGAAATAAGAGAAATGCTGAAAGCATAGCAAACTGTTGCATCTTACATTGAGAAGCATCATTCTAATAAGAAAGTGGCTATGCGCATTGCAAATTTATTTAATGATAATGCGGTGTAGCATTTTTGCCAAATTTTGAAGCGTCGGCAAAAACAAATGTCTCTGGACATCTTTCTAGTGAAAAAAAAAAATATTTAACCATGTATCATAATTATTTCGACTTTAAAAAAAAATGCAAATCGAATTCGTATTCCAGGTGGGTTCGTTCCACGTTTGAAAAAATGATAAAGATGATTCACTTTCCTTAACAATATGGATATATTTTTCTTTGAATAAACGTTATACATAGTATTGTGTGAGTATTTTTATCGACATGGAACGCATTATCGTATTTTACATTATTTATATGCGAAAAATTGTTTCGCATAACGAGTGTTTCGCTTAACGAGTATGATTCTGGAACGAATTATGCTCGTTAAGCGAGGTTCCACAGTTTATGCAAGGATGTAGCCATGAAACTGCAACATCTCACAACCATGACTAATCAATTCGAAGCAAATAATATGAGAATCAACGCTGAAAAGACAGCAGTAATGTCAGTAGGAAGACAGACGCAAAACCTAAATATAACAGTAGAATCAACATCATTATCATCAAATGCCTTTCCGACTGGCGTGGGCGATCACGCCTCTTTACAATCTGCGATCAGCAACATAGTGCATTAGTTCGTGTGTTGAAACCCCTCAATGAGATGAAAAAAGGCTGTCAAGAATCTTCTCACGCTGTCTTCCTCTGTCTCTCTTCCACAGACATTTCCAGTGGTCACAACATGTTCCTCTGTCTCTCTTCTCTTCCACAGACATTTCCAGTGGTCACAACATGTTCCTCTGTCTCTCTTCCACAGACATTTCCAGTGGTCACAACATGTTCCTCTGTCTCTCTTCCACAGACATTTCCAGTGGTCACAACATGTTCCTCTGTCTCTCTTCCACTTACATTTCCAGTGGTCACAACATGTTCCTCTGTCTCTCTTCCACAGACATTTCCAGTGGTCACAACATGTCGCAGTTTCACTTTTCTCATAAAATGACCCCAAAAAAAAACAAAAAAAATATTACTGTTTTTTTCTGATATTTGTGATAATGTGTTATCGAACGCTCGCTTCTTCCGAAACATCCGGGTTGCTCTTCTTTGCTGTGCAAGGAATTCCAATGATTCCTCTGTAAAACCGTATCTTCATGCCTCAAGATATTGTTCACTTTTTTATTGATTAATTCTTATATATAAATTATTATATAATATTATTATATTAGTATTAATTATATATAAGCAATAGAGTGCATAGGCTTTAAACGGACATTTGAGTTTAAGTATGTGCGAGCAACATTCACAGAAGATGGGAACATGAATGAACAAATTATTGTCAGATGCAAAAAAGAAAACTAAGTATTGGGACATCTGGTACTCCTTAAAACTACGGCCACTCCTAACCCTACCCCTAACCCTAACCCTAACCCTACCCTAACCCTAACCCTAACCCAAACCCTAACCATAACCCTAACCCTAGTATGACAGCAGTGCATCTATCGCCAACACACAGTAATTACGTCATTTGTTTCGTTCCCTCCTTTCCACTCCGTAATGGCAATGCGGCCAGGGGACTGAACTCCGGCGTATTCCATAATAAGTGGCCGTAGTTTTAAGGAGAACCCAATCTTATACTGTGGGGGCCAAACTTGGTCACTCGCAACAAAACAGAAAAAAAAAAGCACATAAGATGTCAAAGAAGAGCTGCAGGAGTGACTAGAAAACATTCCATAACAACGTCGGCCAGGAAACAATTATAGAGATAACAAATCAAACGGTTTGCCCACTTCCAGAGAATGACTTGTGACGCCATACCATACCAGACTGTTGGTGAACTGTTAAAATAAATTCTGCAAAATTCACGACTCTTAGCCAGCCCCGAATACCACAGAGGGGTCCTAAAGTCAAGTGTACAGTGATTACAAATCAAGGCTCAAGAACCCTAGACAACGGTACAATCCCATGGAGTGACACAGCAAGCTGCAAACCGTCAGAAGTATTCAAGTATTTGTTAACTACCAGCATACACAAACAAAAATGCACACAGGCATATCAACACATGTTGTCAAAGTCACGTTACGATGGCATTCAAGAGCTTTGATATGCAATAAGAAAGCTCAAGCATCTATTAAATACACAGTAGGCGGCGCTATGTGCTCGCAGACACAGTATCGCTGCCGTCCAATGACACACACAAGCGGACACCACCACAAGTGCTTTCAACACACCGACTAGCCACATTACACTTGGGCTAGCAGTAGAAAGGATACCCTACAAATGTAACTAGTCGGCCTTGCTGATGAATAATACACTGAATCAAACAGGCAAACACAATAATAATAAGAACTCCACACTGGAGCATTAACACCGATAAGGAGTTCACCGATAATCAGTAACAAGATTGTTCGTCGACGATTTTTTTTGGCTCACTACTTCCTATACCGTCTCAGAAGGTAGACCCGAATTTTTCTTGACTCTAGGCCTCGATCTTCCCCTGCTGCACTTTATCGGACTCTCGGATAGGAACCAGACGATATAGTGACTTTGCAACAGGTGCTGTGAGATTTGGTGTTATACTGTCGCTGCGGTAGCAAATTAGATCAGTCGCCTAACTTCACGGCGATAGTGACAAGTTTTTGGTTGGTTCATCAGACAGATGTTAGACTTTGGCATTTGGCAGAGAGACACCGGTAGAAACTATGGCTTTAAGGGATAAAAAGCCCCTCTCCCCTAGGGGCTCAGATCAGTCTACCGAGGCTCATCCCCCACGACGTTCCGTTGGGTATAAAGCCAGCTCGAAGCTCTTTAAGCAGCCTGCCCAGTTGTTTTAGTGATCGTTTATGCTCATTTCCTCGCAAGCCCAGCTGCTTTAGCCCATTGTATGTGGAAGTAGAGATTGGACCTCTTGAGCCTATCTCGACGGCGAAGATTTTTACTACATACGCTTCGTCTCTCCTTAGAGCGGCCACGAGCTCACCGTACTTTTCGAGCTTGTACAGGTGATAATAAACTGACTGAGATTATTGTCAGTTGCACTAATTCTGCACGACCTATGGTCGCGAGTCAGAACACACGCGTGCTCGCAGCAGGAGTTTCCTACCAAATTTATGGTCCCTTCGAGACATACCCCAAGTTCTTTCGCGTGACCAAGCTTTCTGCCACGTAGATGCACGCCGGTTATGAACAGGCTCAACTCCCCTTTCGGTGACTCTTGCTTCGACCTTGGGTACTTGTCTATACAAAGTCTTGGTTTAGATCATGCGTGTCAACTCATGCACTTCTTTACAACTCTTCTTTACTATATTACACAATAATAGACTTGTTCTGACTTAATTACAGATAAGACATACATAAAACACACATACCATAAGCGGAGATTGACGAAGATCACGAGGTAGACCAAGAACAAATGGAAAGATAATATCAAAGAAACTCTACAACAGCATGATGTGTCTATGCTTGTGGCGGCCAGAATAGTCAGAAGCAGACCCGTATACTTCCCTCGATACAAGAAGCGGTAAAAGGAGAAGAAATATTAGATCAACATTTTTCTTGGTCTACCACATATATTGAATATAATGGCTTCCCATACCCGCTGGCCGTCGCCAGACTGCCAATAATTTGCGGGTGCATTGCTGCTTTGATCGGAAATGTAAGCAGGTGATTCACTAGCTAATTCGTGAACAAACACGCACCAGGATGCATTCAGGGTGGGTTGTCTCCCTCGACGTTCTTGAAAGTGTCATCCTGCCTAATCCGCTTATCTGTCCAGCTTGCCGGCTTGTTTGTTTGTCCGTTTGCATGCGAGTAAATATCTTGCAATTGGTGTACTTGTACTTGACACGGGTCATAGTACTCTAGTAATATGCTGATCTGAGGGCTATGTTTCTGTATTACTACTGCTAAAACTACCCACAATTACTACTACTACTACTACTACTACTACTACTACTACTACTACTACTACTACTACTACTACTACTACTACTACTACTACTACTACTACTACTACTACTACTACTACTACTACTACCACTACTACTACTACTACTACTACTACTACTACTACTACTACTACTACTACTACTACTACTACTACTACTACCACCACCACTACTACTACTAAAACAACAACAACAACTACTACTACTATTATTATTATTAACACTACTTCTACTACTACCACCACCACCACCACTTCTAATACTACTTTTACTATTACTACTACTACAACAACAACAACTACTACTATTACTACTATTACTACTACTACTACTACTACTACTACTACTACTACTACTACTACTGCTACTACTACTACTACTACTACTACTACTACTACTACTACTACTGTTACTACTTTTACTACTACCACTTCTATAACTACTGCTACTACTACTTCTATTACTAATACTACTGCTACTACTTTCAATACAACAATTACCGCTGCTGCTACTGTGTCCCCCCCCCCCCCCCCCCCCAATATAAGCCCTACACTCAAAAAAGCCCTAGCTCGATTTCCAATATGCTTTTAATATAAACCCTACCCTCCTTCTCCCTTCCCTAAAGCTTCTGGTTAAGATCGTCAGCTAGAATGAGAGAGTTATTGCTCAATGACCAGTAGGTGTATAACAACAACAACTACCAGTAGGTGTATAGACGCGACTGGTGCGCACCTCATAATGAACGGATTAGTGATTAGTGATTAGAATGGATTATTATCACAGCACTCCTGACAGACCCATAGGTGCTCCGATCTCCTCGCCCAAAGCTCCACAAGTGTGAAACTGTATACCTGGGGAGCAATTGAAGAAGATCTCAGGTCGAACTGACGTACTCTGTCGCGTAAGCTAAAATCCTGGACCGACATTTTCACATGCGGCTGGCAGCAGTGGTCGCCATGATGTCGATCAGCAGCATAAACATCGAACACACTAAAACCGCAACGCCTATTGCTCACACAGGTCTTGAACAAACATCTTGCAGTGTAACTCACTTCTGCGCTGCCTGTGATTCGATATTTCAGAATGGTCCAAGTGTAATACGCCGGATAAAAAGCGAAATCATGGCTCATAAGCATAAACACAACAATATGCCGCCATACTGGAAAACGGAAGTCCGTTTTCTTAAGTCAATGCTTCATAATTCAAGGTACGTCAGTGGAGTTATGACGATATTCCAGAAGAACATGACATCAATGTATCTGAATGACTGCAGCATTTTGTAACTGGAAAAAAAAACATCCTTATAAAATAAGCCCGAGTGCAGTCTTGAAGCTAAAATTGAAATAAACCACGGTCTTAATTTCGAGGGAAACACTGCACTACTACTATTACTACTTTTAAAGGACCATCTATGATGATTTCCTGAACCTACCGTGATCCAAAAACGAAGAAGCTATGAACGGTTTACCCCAGGTCCCTATGAATACAGCCCTGGATGAAACACCAACACTTCTAGAGACCAAAAAAGCCATTGATCAGTTTTCTAGTGGTAAAGCTCCTGGTCTTGATGAGATACCCACAGAAGTTTTCAAAGAAGATGATAATGTCCTCACTGAAAAACTACACCAAATTTTCCAACTTATATGGCAGCAAGGAATACAAGAACTTCAAAGATGCATCAATCACAAACTTATATAACCTAACGTAAAGGAAACCGCCATGTATGTGACAATCACCGTGGAATCTCTCTTCTGTCTATTGCTGGTAAAATCCTGGCTAGAATTACCCTTAACCGTCTCACAGTGCATCTTGATCAAGACCTCCTGCCTGAGAGCCAGTGTGGCTTCTGACAAGAGCGAGGGACCATTGACAGATTTGTGCTGCTCGCCAGCTCCGGGAAACGGGTCAAGGACACAACTGCGACCTCTATTCTACCTTCATAGACCTCACAAAGACCTTTGATACAGTCAGTAGAGGAGGACTGTGGAAAATCATGGCTACATTTTGCTGTCTTCTGAAGTTTGTCATGATTGTACAGTAGTTCCATGAAGGTAAGGAGGACAGAGTGCTGGAGAAGGGGACACTGTCGGACCCTTTCCTTGTCTCAAATGGCGTAAAGCAAGGATGTGTGCTTGCGCCAGCCTTGTTCAGTATGACATTTGTTGCAAGGCTTGTCAATGCCTGTGATGATGACGATCCAGGAATTGATTTAAATTACCCTACAGATGGCGGCTTGTTTAATCTGAGGAGACTTCGAGCTAAAACAAACAATAAAACAACTACAATCCGGGCCCTTTTATTTACTGACGACTGGGCTCTAAACTCCAGCTCTGAGGCCAGTATGCAGAACACCATCAATAGATTTTTAAAGCCTGTACCAACTTGGGACTTTATACCAGTGTCTGAAACAGAAGTGGTATCTTCCTGATGACCAAGCTAAAGGTTTACAATGTTGGAATTCTTCCAGTACTGCTCTACGTAATTCTTCCAGTACTGCTCTACGTAATTCTTCCAGTACTGCTCTACGTAATTCTTCCAGTACTGCTCTACGTAATTCTTCCAGTACTGCTCTACGTAATTCTTCCAGTACTGCTCTACGTAATTCTTCAAGTACTGCTCTACGTAATTCTTCCAGTACTGCTCTACGTAATTCTTCCAGTACTGCTCTACGTAAGTCTTCCAGTACTGCTCTACGCTTGCGAAACGTGACCTGTGTATCAGCACCATGTAAAATGTTTCATACAACCTGTCTCAGAAAGCTGCTCAAATTCAAATGGCAAGATGAGATCCCAAACACTGTAGTTCTTGATAGGACAAACCTGCCCAGCATCCACAGGATACTGAAGAATTGTCAGCTTCGTTGGGCTGGTCACCTAATCCTCATTCCAGAATATCGCCTCCCAAAGAGTGTATTTTATGGTGAGCTGCAGAAAAGGAAGAGGTCCTAGGGAGGACAGAAAAAGCGCTATAAGGACAATCTGAAGACTGCTCTTAATTCTTTTGGCATCAACACAGTGATGTGGAAGGCTGCTGTGCAAGACCGTTCTGGATGGCGTACGTCCCTCAGACATGGTTATCAGCCTGCCAGGCATTTGAGGCAGCACAGGCAGAAAAACGGAGGCAGACTAGAAAGAACCGCAGTGCTAATCCCACACTTACTGCGGCTTCCATCTGTTGTCCGCACTGCTCAAGAACTTTACAGGCTCATATTGGACTAATCAGCCACCTTCGTACTCATAATCATTGATCATTACTACTTTGGATGAAAGTAGTCTTCATCCCTCGTGATGGACGAACAACATATAATGATGACGAAGATGGATAGCATTTTGACCACCACTAGGACCACAACCACCACTACCACAAACATCATCACCAATACCACCACCAACATCATCATCACTACCATCACCACTCACCATCACCACCACCACAACTACCACCACTAGATTTAAAAAAAATTTTTACGGCAGTATCACAATTGGTAGACACGACATGGTTGAAGAATGATATTATGTCTGACTGAGGCTCAGTGAAACTGTAGTCATCTGTAGGTATTAAACCCTTATACCCTGCCAGGATTTCAAGATATGTGTAAGCGGAACGTGATGATGTTGAGGCGGGTTTGTGAGAACAGGTTGCCATGTATTGCATTGAAGGGAGTTGGAACATCAGAGATGGAGCGGAAACATCAGAGATGGAGTAGAGAAACATCAGAGATGGAGTGGGAACATCAGAGATGGAGTGGAAACATCAGAGATGGAGTAGGGAAACATCAGAGATGGAGTGGAAACATCAGAGATGGAGTAGGGAAACATCAGAGGTGGAGTAGGGAAACATCAGAGATGGAGTAGGGAAACATCAGAGATGCAGTAGGGAAACATCAGAAAGGTTTGCAGACAGACCCCGAGATGAGATAGGGAAACATCAGAAAGGTTTGTAGACAGACCCCGAGATGATATAGGGAAACATCAGAAAGGTTTGCAGACAGACCCCGAGATGAGTGTCTAAGGAGAAACGTGTCAAATACACAAGACGGCTACAAAGGTCTTGGAATCTCATGCACTTACTGTTACAAAATCTTTGTATTTGTGATTATTTGTTTATACTAGCTGGTCTTGATAATCACACTCGCCATCGCCACGGGATGTGATCCCTATGCAAAAAAAAAAAAAATCTCACAACTGAACTCTATTGAGTGGCAAGGGAAAATGTCCCGTAACAAAACCTAAGGAATTGAACATATGCCTCAAATTCATGAGGCTTTGTGCCTGATTACTGTACCAGCTGACATGATGTTTCTGGAAGGCACAGGGTGTTAGCTAGAATTACATTACATGTGTTTGCTTTCTGCAACGATTGAATTGCATCTACAAGCGTTAACAAAACAATTCAATTATTCGCCTTAACTTATTTCGTGTGTTAGTTTTACTCCTTCTATGTGATGACTAAATTATTTCCTCTGGCAAGACTTTCAGTAATTAAATTACTGCTACCTGTAAAATTCCGTTTTCAAATTACTCCTATTAGTGCTAACTTTACTAATTAAATCTATTCTATAGGTGTGAATTGGCCTATAAAATTACTTTTAATTGTGGTAATTGCATAGTTATACGCTTCTACAATAATTATATTGGTGTGAAATACAAATTATGGAAACTGATGGATCGATATGGAGTAAGTGAGCACCTCACTGAAGTTTGCAAAAGCTTATATAACGATTGTAGAAGAGTAGTAAGAATAAGTCAGGAAACTTCTAAACAATACAAAGTAACATTTGGAGTAATACAGGGATTATCACCACTCCAGTTTAGCACCTACACTGACATTACAAGCAAGGATGCCAGGTCCAGGAACGAAAAAAATAGTCACATCAACGAATGACTCTTTGCCGATGACCAGGCTTAGATTGCAGATACAGCCATGCTTGTGCAACAACATCTCACATCCACGAATGAAGAATTTAAATCAAACAGCATGAGAATCAACATCGAAAAGACAGAAGAAATGTCAATAGGAAGAACAAGGATTGAAACAGAGCATAAGAGCAATAATATATTTAACAGGCATCTGAGTTTAAATATCTTGAAACAAGATTCACTGAAGATGGTCAGTTGGACGAAGAAGCTGACATCCGATGCAGTAAAGCTGGCCAAGTATTAGGACAGCTAGCCTTTCCCCCACCACCCCCCCCCCCCCCACCCCCCCCCCACCGCCTTTACAGCATAAGGCAATTCCAATCAGCACAAAGAGACATCCCATACAAAGCATATTCATCCCCACCTTATGCTACCAGTGCCTGACGTGGTCACTCACAACAAAACAAAATAAAATGAGTAACCATGGAAACGAGGTGTCTGACAAAGGTTATAGGAGTGACCAGAAGAGATAAAATCAGGAATGAGGTCATACGAGATCAAATCAGCACAGAAACAATTCTAACTTACATAGAAAGACAGCAAATCAAAAGGTTTGTTCACTTCTGTTGCTATACCATACAAGGTATATACCAAAAGAGGAAAGGGACGTAGAGCAAGAGGTAGACCAAGAACAAAGTGGGAAGATAACGTCAGAGAAACTCTATAGTAACACGATGTGTCTATGGTTGAAGCAGCCATAAAAGCACGAAGCACGACCTTATATCTCCCTCGACATCCGAAGCGTTAAAAAGTGAACGTAAAAGAAGAAGTGAAATATACATTTTAATTACTTCTGTTGACAACAATTCCAAAATTTAAACTACTTCTGTTGTATGATTTTCATAATTACATTATTTATACTGTTGTGAGCTCGATAATTACATTACTAATACCGGTGTGAGTTCATAAGTTACGTTACTTATATTGCTTACACTGGTGTTAGTTCGATGTCTGAATTCCTTATTCTGGTTTGGCTATGATAATTACATTATTTTGCTGGTAATTAGTCAACAGATAAATTGCTTGTTTCAAGTCCTCTCAAATTACTCCCACTGACGTTAAATAAAAAAACACAAGCTTTTATTGCTGCCGCGGCTGCCAAAGGCCTATTGTCCGGAACACAGGTTCCTCCGCATTGTCTGTAGAATAGAAATCTGGAAACCTGTTTATCTGCCCTAGTTCTGCTTCAGTGAGCGTGTGCAGACGCGCCGTTGAGCCCCAGCTGTTAACAAATTACACATGTTTAATGAATGTACACAACAAACCTGTTCTAATACAGCTGTTAATTTCTCGACTGGGACATCAAGTATGCATGGACTGCTTTCTCACTGACAATGTAACACTGCTAGTGTCAAGGTGGTGGCCGTGGGTGGCAAGGTAACACTGCTAGTGTCACGGTGGTTGCCACGCGTGGCAAGGTAACACTGCTAGTGTCACGGTGGTGGTCGCGGGTGGCAAGGTAACACTGCTAGTGTCACGGTGGTTGCCACGCGTGGCAAGGTAACACTGCTAGTGTCACGGTGGTGGCCGTGGGTGGCAAGGTAACACTGCTAGTGTCACGGTGGTGGCCACGGGTGGCAAGGTAACACTGCTAGTGTCACGGTGGTGGCCGTGGGTGGCAAGGTAACACTGCTAGTGTCACGGTGGTGGCCGCGGGTGGCAATGTAACACTGCTAGTGTCACGGTGGTTGCCACGGGTGGCAAGGTAACACTGCTAGTGTCACGGTGTTTGCCACGGGTGACAAGGTAACACTTCTAGTGTCACGGTGATTGCCACGGGTGGCAAGGTAACACTTCTAGTGTCACGGTGGTGGCCGCGGGTGGCAAGGTAACACTGCTAGTGTCACATGCGTGGCTGCGGGTTGCAAGGTAACACTGCTAGTGTCACGGTGGTGGCCACGGGTAGCAAGGTAACACTGCTAGTGTCACGGTGGTGGTCGCGGGTGGCAAGGTAACACTGCTAGTGTCACGGTGGTGGTCGCGGGTGGCAAGGTAACACTGCTAGTGTCACGGTGGTGGCCACGGGTGGCAAGGTAACACTGCTAGTGTCACGGTGGTGGCCACGGGTAGCAAGGTAACACTGCTAGTGTCACGGTGGTGGCCACGGGTAGCAAGGTAACACTGCTAGTGTCACGGTGGTGGCCACGGGTGGCAAGGTAACACTGCTAGTGTCACGGTGGTGGTCGCGGGTGGCAAGGTAACACTGCTAGTGTCACGGTGGTGGCCGTGGGTGGCAAGGTAACACTGCTAGTGTCACGGTGGTGGCCGCGGGTGGCAAGGTAACACTGCTAGTGTCACGGTGGTG
>CAJHNH020000384.1:186288-191288 GCA_905116865.2 Candidula unifasciata
TCACAATTTCTCTGGAGTAGTTTCGTATACAGACATAAATTAATTTGTTGCATCTAACAGGTCAAATGTCAGTTGATGTCAGGCATAATGTCTTCCCGAGCGTCACACTCTTGTACTGGAGATCCTCAAGACAGGCTGAATCAGCTGGGCAGGTAACTGCAGGCACAGTATCTCTCCAGGCGCATGCAGTCACTAGCTGGGATTGGAACGTGGAGATCCTCAAGACAGGCTGAATCAGCTGGGCAGGTAACTGCAGGCACAGTATCTCTCCAGGCGTGTTCACCCTAACTGGGATTAGAACGTGGCGGTGTATTCCTGATGTAGATGCACTTTCATGAGCAAGATGAAAACCCTGAGCGGCTCTGGAGTCTTACTTTAAATACTTTTGTTTTCGGTCCACAAAAACTTTCTTGTAGTCATCTCCCAATGAGTTACAGCTTGACTGAAATAATATATATCATCAAAGAACAATAAATTCGCTTGCAGTGAATTATTTCCGTAGTTGGTCACCAATCAAGTCGACCTAAATTAATTTGACAAATATTTGTGTCGCTTGTGCCTTATTTCTGCCTCCCAGTTCCAGCCGCTCTCTGCCACATTATCCACTACACTATGATCCGGACAAGCCCGCCTAAGAAAATGTTCAAATCTGAACTGGCCGTAAGATTCACCAAATAGAGACTTTATATGGCGATCTGACGTCCACTGTTATGCTTTCTCAAGGAGTGAGTTTTTCCGAGCGAAACATCTCTCCGTCTCCAAAACGTATTTGTAGTATTTTCATGCTCCCACTTTTCCTCCTTCTAGTGGTTGGAATATTTTCTCTGATGTTATCTACTCTGCTGTTTGCGATGGGTAACCTTGTTCTTCCCCTCTAATTGTTTTTGGACTTGCAATAATTGTTGGCGACAACACTCCAAAATTCAGTACAAATTTACTTAAAGTCAATTTTGAGAGAATCACTCGTGGGTTTCTTGAAGAAGTAAATTTCAGACACACGAATTCTAAAGGTGACTTGTGCAAGGTGTACTTTTATCCTTGCTGATCATTCTGGACACACGACTTGTGGGAAGTGTACTCTTAGAAAAGTTCATCAGTTTGGACACATGATTGCCGGCGGTGACTTGTGTAGATGTACTCTCAGACATTAGGATGCTACAGATACTGTCTGTGGAAAAATCATCGAATGTTTCAGATTAGTAAAGATGCCAACAAAGGAGCAGTCTCACACCAATGGAGAGTCTGGTATATGATGCAAGACTCATGTTCTCATAGATCAATCCGTCCTCGTGAGAGGTTTTGTCAGTATCACATAGCCTTTATTTCCCACAAAATTTATTGGTACCCATCTAGGCCTACAAAAGTATGTTCACAAAATCAGGGACTGGCTATAAAAAAAATTAATCCTAATTCTTCACATGTGTCTAGAGAGACATGGGAATTCTAACCCATGAAGAGTAGGTCACTGGGGTGTAACATCTGTACAGGGGGTCACTGGGGTGTAACATCTGTATAGAGGGTCACTGGGGTGTAACATCTGTATAGAGGGTCACTGGGGTGTAACATCTGTATAGAGGGTCACTGGGGTGTAACATCTGTATAGGGGGTCACTGGGGTGTAACATCTGTATAGGGAGGGGGTCACTGTGTGTGGCGTCTGTATAGGGGTCATTGTGGTGTAACATCTGTATAGGGGTCACTGGGTGTAACATCTGTACAGGGGGTCACTGGGGTGTAACATCTGTATAGGGGTCACTGGGTGTAACATCTGTATAGGGGGTCACTGTGTGTAACATCTGTATAGGGCGTCACTGGGTGTAACATCTGTACAGGGGGTCACTGGGTGTAACATCTGTATAGGGGGACACTGTTGTGTAACATCTGTATAGGGGGTCACTGGGGTGTAACATCTGTATAGGGGTCACTGGGTGTAACATCTGTATATGGGGTCACTGTGGTGTAACATCTGTACAGGGAGTCACTGTGGTGTAACATCTGTATAGGGGGTCACTGGGTGTAACATCTGTATAGGGGGTCACTGGGTGTAACATCTGTATAGGGGATCACTGGGGTGTAACATTTGTATAGGACAGTGCCAGACCTTTGTCCTGGGGTCGACCCAGCCTGACATGGGTACCAGGCGGAGTCCTGGGAAATCAAGGCGGCGCCAGTGTGACGTTGACACCAAGTGCCGATTGGTCTATAAAATGTAGTTCTAGCCCTATATGCCCAGTACACCAAATGGCCTGGAGAAGGGTCATTCACTTTACATATAGTCTGTGTTTTACCTGCGGCTTCTCAGACACTGAGCTTCTATAGGACCTTTCACTGACCGCTGAGGCATCTTGCCGACAGCTGAGGACCTTAAGGATCTTTCACTGACCGCTAAGGAATCTTGCCTACAGCTAAGGACCTTAAGGACCTTTCACTGACCGCTGAGGCATCTTGCACAAAGCTGAGGACCTTTAGGACCTTTCACTGACCACTGAGGCATCTTGCCTAAAGCTGAGGACCTTTAGGACCTTTCACTGACCGCTGAGGCATCTTGCCTACAGCTGAGGACCTTTAGGACCTTTCACTGACCGCTGTGGCATCTTGCCTACAGCTGAGGACCTTTAGGACCTTTCACTGACCGCTGTGGCATCTTGCCTACAGCTGAGGAACTTTGTTTTTGTTAGACCAATCGGCGTTGATTCTGTAGCGTGGTCAGCTTCTGGTCGTGTCTTTCACTAGCAGGACATCCGCTAGTACCCACTTTAGGTAAGTCGACCTTGGAGGGAGGAGTGGCTGCCCGAGCGGTTACAAGGAGGGAGGAGTGGCTGCCCGAGCGGTTACAAGGAGGGAGGAGTGGCTGCCCGAGCGGTTACAAGGAGGGAGGAGTGGCTGCCCGAGCGGTTACAAGGAGGGAGGAGTGGCTGCCCGAGCGGTTACAAGGAGGGAGGAGTGGCTGCCTGAGCGGTTACAAGGAGGGAGGAGTGGCTGCCCGAGCGGTTACAAGGAGGGAGGAGTGGCTGCCCGAGCGGTTACAAGGAGGCAGGAGTGGCTGCCCGAGAGGTTACAAGGTCGGGCTTTCATGCGGGAGGCCCCCGTTCGACTCCCGGTAACGTGATATTGATTTATATAGTGGGCGAAAATAAACACCCTAACATGCACAGTCCGTGGCGAGAGCACTAGCATACGGCGATACATTTTTGAACTCACGTCCCCTGTCTACAACGCGCTAGCAATCGGTAAATAGAGACAGTAGTGACAGGAACTTCAGTTCAGACTTAGATCTTAAATCTACCTGTAGGAATTTTCACCTCCATGCGTAATATTTTTGTGGTCTCCCTCATCTCCCTTCCTCCCTCGTTTCCAATCCGTTTTTTTGTGTGTGTGCAACATTTAATCTCTAAGTAAAGTGTCTCCTTTGAAACGACAAGGCATGTTGAGCAAGACCTACTGGCTGCATGTTCTAGAGACTAGTCGGCATTGGATGAGTCAGGTTAGAACCACATGGTTCGCAATTCTTTCTCAAATATGCCATAGTCAGAAGCGTTGAATGGTTTGACCAATGAGGCAAAGCTAATATCCTAAGCGTTGATGCACATATTTGATAGACTGGCTGGTGAGACCGAAGCATCGTCATTTATAAACGTCTTTGATAAATGTAATCCATAGAAGTTATCCACAAACGTAATCTATAAAAGTTATCCACAGACATTACTTTCGAGTCCTTGAGTGTCATTGCCGCAGATATCACCCGCCTTCATTCATCTCTCTGGTAGGTCTTCTCTTTCAGCATTCCGAGTCCTTGAGTGTCATTGTCGCAGATATCACCCGCCTTCATTCATCTCTCTGGTAGGTCTTCTCTTTCAGCATTCCGAGTCCTTGAGTGTCATTGCCGCAGATATCACCCGCCTTCATTCATCTCTCTGGTATGTCTTCTCTTTCAGCATTCCGAGTCCTTGAGTGTCATTGCCGCAGATATCACCCGCCTTCATTCATCTCTCTGGTAGGTCTTCTCTTTCAGCATTCCGAGTCCTTGAGTGTCATTGCCGCAGATATCACCCGCCTTCATTCATCTCTCTGGTAGGTCTTCTCTTTCAGCATTCCTAGTCTTTGAGTGTCATTGCCGCAGATATCACCCGCCTTCATTCATCTCTCTGGTAGGTCTTCTCTTTCCAGTTAGTGACAAGTGTTAGCAGGGCTGTCTGGACGTTTTTTCTCCATCGTCTTCTGGGTCTGCCTCGTGATCTACAACCATTCAGCTCCCTTGTGTACACAGCGTTTACCTCTCTGTCATCTGACATTCTCTGAATATTGCGCAGCCATTTAAGTATGTAAGCTCTCCTGGTGCAAATCATCAATAGGGATTTAAACAAGATAGCCATACACATTATCCATATAAGCAATCCATAAAATTTATCATACAAGGTATCCATATAGGTAACTCATAAGGTTTTTTTGGGGTAGTGTTATGCATACAAGTTATCCACAAAAGTTAGTTATCCATAGTAGCAAGATAACCATACAAGGTATCCATAGAAGTTTTCCATATAAGTTAGTTTTTGATTAAATGTATCCATAGAAGTCATTCATATAAATTAGTTATCCATAGATGTTAGCAAAAAAAGTTGTTCTCACAAGTTATTAACAAATTGATTCATGTCCTTATTTGTACCAGAAACAAAATAACTGTCATCATAATCAACATGAAGAGAAAGACACACACACACACACCACACAAACAACCACACCCCACACACACTCACACACACCCACACATACCCAACACACACACACTCACACCCAACCCCAACACCCCCCCCCCCCTCACACACACACACAAAAGCTGTGAGACAAAGTAACAGAGAAAGACAGAGCAAGTTTGATGGGAAGAAATGTTTGCAGCTGAAAAAATGAAAATCATAAAAAAGAACTAATGCCAGTGCACAATAGAATGACAAACAAGAACAGGATGCATAAACATCGATATTTGGTTCAACAGAGACAAGGGAA
>CAJHNH020000384.1:193788-216288 GCA_905116865.2 Candidula unifasciata
GCATGCCGTAAAGGGCAACAGATTAGAGGTGTTTTCTTCTAAATCGAAGTGCATCTGTATGAAAGGCTAAGAATCAATAGTCAGCTCACAAATAAGTCAGATTCTGTAAAATAAATGTGCACGTAAAACTCAAGGTCATGTACAAGACGAACGTTCAGAGGTGGATGAACAATCCCAATTCCTCCCCCCCCCCCCCAGCCCCCGCCCTCAGAATTTACAGTTGGTGAACGTTAAAAAATTAGAAATAAGAAAATGATGATTTCCTAGGACAAGCAGTACCTCTTAGAGATAAAACTTTCTCCAATTCGGTATCTTAAAGCTAGAGCAGGATTACACCAGAAATCAACATAGATAACTATTTCTCGTTCCCTCTAAAGTGATAATATAGCCCAGACAAGTGGAGATGAAAGATAACTAGCAGAAATGGCTGTCAGACGAGGGCTACAAAGGATATAAACACTGCAAGAAAGGCATACTTGTGAAAAACATAGTTCAAGCAAGAACATGAGAACAACAAAAAAAGTATGATTTGGACTGTGAGCGAGCGGACTAACTGGGAAGCAATGTAATGAAATATAATTAGGAAGGGGTTAAATGAAGAAAGCATACATTTCAGACCAGCATCAAGACATGCCAATCCATCACTGGGTGGCATGACGGAAAACGGTGATTAGAACGCTGGCCCGACAAAGCGAAACAGATAAACCAGGTGCACTGTGACCAGTAGAATAGAGTACGTTTATCCAAACGTGACCACCGGAGACGAGTGACAAGGGGTGATTGAGAACCTACGCGGAGAAGAGAGAGGAAGCAGGGGTGAAGAGGGGAAGAGAAGAGGAGGAGGGGAGACAAGACAGTCGGTGCCGAGACGCTTAGGGGAGCAGTTGAGAAAACCTCGTTAGAAGATATATTAAACTTTGAGTTTAGCTAGAAAACTGTGATTAAGGAACTCATAGAGAGACATATGAATAGCCAGTAATAAGATAATGAAGTGTTCCGATACTATTGGTTAATGAATTGATTCATACTGTTTGACTTGACAATATTGTGGAAATAAACAACCAGATCTGTAATAGTTTGTTACATCACTAGCCGTTTTGTTGAGTACGATCAAGAGAGCTACGAACAGTATCCATAACACACTTTGCCCGAATAAGGCACATCCATTCTTGGAAATGTGAAAGATACAACTGTGTCACAGCAATGCACTAACGCATGATGGAAGAAGCATGGACAGAGCAAATATAATCATCACTGTACGGACTAGGCTAGTGGATAATGACAAATTTCTAACACTAACACGATTGCGTGACATGGGAGTTAAGCATGGTGAAGCACGCCCATTCCGCCTTTGATGTCGAAGTAGAAGATATTAGAAGTACGTTGGATTGGCTGCTGAACAGGAAGACATCACATAAGGGACCGACCGATGTGCATTGATGTCGAATGTAATAACATAACTTTTTCGACACCCAAAAATAAAAAATAACAGCAGTGCAGTAACCAAACGGCAACTTCTATTGCTACTGCTGCTGCTACTGCTGCTGCTACTGCTGCTGCTACTATTATTAATACTAATTCTTCTTCCTCTACAGACGAGATAGACAGGGAGTAGGACGGACAGAGAGACAAACAAATAGATAGAACGAACGAACAAACAAACTTTATTTTCAAAGGGACACAAATTTGGCACGCAGGCCTGTCTTACATTCGGCCCTTACAAACTCCCATCTTTCACACAGTTGTATTTCATCAATAAAGCATGTTATGTTCACGTAATAATATGCATAATATAAATATAACGTAAAAAAAAAAAAAAAAAAAAAAAAAAAGCATGGGTGGAAAATATGTGCGCACGCACGCTCGCACGCACACACACACACACACCCACATACACACGCAAACCCATTTACTCACTCACTCACACATATATCCCCTTATTACACTCATACATAAACATCCGCATACACACAAACATGCACACACACATACGTACATGTGTACACACATCCATCCATCCATCCATGCATGTGTGTGTGTGTGTATGATGTATGCATGCATACATGCATACATGCATACATGCAGACAGGCAGACAGGCAGACAGACAGACAGACAGACAGACAGACAGACAGACAGACAGACAGACAGACAGACAGACAGACAGACAGACAGACAGACAGACAGACAGACAGACAGACAGACAGACAGACAGACAGACAGACAGACAGACAGACAGACAGACAGACACACAGACACACAGACACACAGACACACAGACACACAGACACACAGACACACAGACACACAGACACACAGACACACAGACACACAGACACACAGACACACAGACACACACACACACACACACACACACACACACACACACACACACACACACACACACACACACACACACACACACACACACACACACACACACACACACACACACACACACACACACACACACACACACACACACACACACACACACACACACACACACACACACACACACACACACACACACACACACACACACACACACACACACACACACACACACACACACACACACACACACACACACACACACACACACACACACACACACACACACACACACACACACACACACACACATACACACACATACATACATACATACATACATACATACATACATACATACATACATACATACATACATACATACATACATACATACATACATACATACATACATACATACATACATACATACATACATACATACATACATACATACATACATACATACATACATACATACATACATACATACATACATACATACATACATACATACATACATACATACATACATACATACATACATACATACATACATACATACATACATACATACATACATACATACATACATACATACATACATACATACATACATACATACATACATACATACATACATACATACATACATACATACATACATACATACATACATACATACATACATACATACATACATACATACATACATACATACATACATACATACATACATACATACATACATACATACATACATACATACATACATACATACATACATACATACATACATACATACATATATACATACACTCACACACACAGTCACCCACACAGACACACTCTCACAATGAATAGCTGTAGAAGCAGATAGATCAGATAAAACGATACAAGATACTAATGACGAGTAAGAAGGAAACACGAGGATCAAATGGAGAAGGAGAAAAGAGAAGCCGTTTCTTGGACGCGCTCAACTCTTGGTTTTCAAGTTTCCCGAGCTCAGATTACCCAGTGTAGACCGTTCTACTGAGTCTGCCTATAGTAAACATTGGCGTCCTTAAATCTGCGGACTTTGTGGCTGTAAGCAGGGGCGGAGACGAGAGCAACCGGGTAGCTGGGTGGGGTATCAATTCTCTTCTTGGGTTTCAGGGTATCCGTTTTTATAACAAGGTTTTGAGGCTTTTATTTTTGGTGGCTTCTCCTCTGTAGACTGGACAGTTTGTTTGTCCAAAGCGATTACCAGGGAAACTGGTCGGGAGATATTTTGGTTAGACATTTGCTTATGTGATGGGGTTAACGGAATTGTCAGCAAGTGTTCTTTCCTCTTCCTCCTTTCCTCCTCCTCATCTACCTTCTACGTCCTACTCCCTATCTAGCTTCCTCTCCTCCTCCTCTTCGTCTTTTTCGTTTTTATCACCTAATTATCATTGTTTCCATCATGCCATACTCGTCTTCATCATCATTAACAGACAACCACTATCATCATTTTCATTTTAATAATTCTTATCTTTTGAGTTTTCTTCACTAGACAGATCTGGATTAGGCATTGTCGGCCATGCCTCTCCACTCCCTTATCTACGCCAGCTGTTTTTATAAAGATCATCATTGTAGGTATTGTTTTTGTGCAGCTGTTGAGCTGATCACTCCCAACTATCTCGATGTGTGTATCTTACCCTGGTATACAGAGCGGCAAGGACGCCAGGAGAACAAGGGAGTGGGAGCCAGGGGGATGAGGGGGGTCGTTAGTGGATGCGCTGGGGATCCTTCCCTCACACAAAGGGTAATCCTAGTTTAAGAGCATAGAAATTTGATAGTTGTTGTTGTGAGTGGCTGGGTGGTTAAAACGTCAGCCTGTCATGCGGCAGACCCAGGTTCGACCCCCAGTAAGGTGATAGAGTTTTTCTGTTTTGGCCACAGTTAAACATCCTAACCTGAACAGTCTGTGGCGACGGGACTAGCCGTGCGGCATCTCTGGCTCACGACCCCGTGTCTACAGCGACCTAGACATGTGGTAAAACAGGCAGTAGTGACCTGTTTTTCAATTGTTGTGGTGCAGGTAGTGCTGGCGGTAGGAGTAGTAGCACTGGTACTCGCTGGGTGATGTGGTAAATATTATACTGGCCGCATTTAGATCTAACTACAATTTCTGCTACCCATTTTAGTCTGGGTGGACACAGAAGTCAAAGTCAATTAAAAAATGTTTGATAAATTTCAAATCATTCAGACAGGGAGAAAGAAGTAATCAGTGGATTAGGTGGGGGTGATGACAAACCTGAAAGAGCTTAAAACATGACTTTACAGTTTTCATTGTTTTAATTATTCTTATTTTAAAAACTTTACCTCATATATTCTCACTTGGGGAAAAATTGGGAAAGGGTGGGGGCACTTTTGTTTTCAGACGTACAGTAGTAAACTTTACTTTCAGCTCTTTAAAAAATACAGCAAGCTTTAGCATGTGATAATCAAATAAAAATGCTTTTTCAAAAAGTTTTAATAATGCACTTTAAACAACCACTAATATATGGACAAAGTTATGTGTTGCGTGTTCTTGAGTCGGCAAACCAGACTATGGGTGCATAAAATGATTGTAAAAATTTTTTTTTTTTGACATGTTGGCTTTCTGTTTCCTTTCTTTTTCAGTTAGCCAGACTGAGCCACAACAACGCGTGGCCGGGTACAGTTGGTGTGTTAATATTAACAGTATTTTGCTGAAGTGCGAATTATTATAGGAATATGACTGAATTAATATGACATGTATAAACAAAAGCTTGGGTGGATAATTATGTTTATGCCTCGAGCGAAACGTTTCGCCAATGTACAACAATAAAAATGAGTGGCCGGCCCACTCCCTCTCACCCACTCACCATTGGCGGTAAAGTGAGTTGAGTTAAGGTGAATTAAGTTAAGGTGAGGTGAGGTAAAGTGAGGTGAGGTGAGGTGAGGTGAGGTGAGGAAAGTGAGGTGAGGTGAGGTGAGGTAAGGTGAGGTGAGTCAAGGTGAGGTAAGGCAAGGTGAGGTAAGGCAAGGTGAGGTGAGGTAAGGCCAGGTAAGGTAAGGTGAGGTGAGGTGAGGTAAGGCAAGGTGAGGTGAGGTAGGGTAAGGTGAGGTGAGGTAAGGTGAGGTGAGGTAAAGTAAGGTGAGGTGAGATAAAGTGAGGTGAAGTGAGGTAAGGTAAGGTGAGGTGGGGTGAGGTAAGGTGGGGTGGGGTGAGGTGAGGTAAGGTAAGGTGAGGTGGGGTGGTGGGGGAGGAGAGGGTTACGGAACTGAGGCCATGGCTTCCATGTATTCCCCCCAGTACTAACTTCTGTACTCCAGTACTTAGGGAAAATATGGAATAGAACCAACAGTACTTATGGAATATATGGCATAGAAATAACATAAATAGTACTTAGGCAAAATTTGGCATAGAACACAAACGGGAAAAGTACTTATGGAAAATATGGCATAGAACACAAACGGTAAAAGTACTTATGGAAAATATGGCATAGAACACAAACGGGAAAAATACTTATGGAAAATATGGCATAGAACACAAACGGGAAAAGTACTTATGGAAAATATGGCATTGAACACAAACGGGAAAAGTACTTATGGAAAATATGGCATAGAACACAAACGGGAAAAGTACTTATGGAAAATATGGCATAGAAAACAAACGGGAAAAGTACTTATGGAAAATATGGCATAGAACACAAACGGGAAAAGTACTTATGGAAAATATGGCATAGAACACAAACGGGAAAAGTACTTATGGAAAATATGGCATAGAACACAAACGGGAAAAGTACTTATGGAAAATATGGCATAGAACAAACAAGAAGACTAATGTCTGTGGTGAACATGAGGGGCCATTTGTGAGAACAGCACCGGACATATCGGAAATACACAACATCAACAATAAAGAACAGGAATGAATCAATGAATGAATGAATGAATGAATGAATGAATGAATGAATGAATGAATGAATGAATGAATGAATGAATGAATGAATCCAGAATTGACATAACTGCACTCGGGACATTCGCACACGTTTCCTTTCTCAGTAGCCAACCGAGAGTTGACATGATAACTGCAGTACCAGTTTCAACCCAGTTCAATGTCCGTCTATATTTCCCTCTCAGTGCTGAACGAACTCCAGACGCTCTATTTACGAACCCCTTGAATTTGTGTTTCAATGTATAGATTTTCTGCATATTCTATTGCCGTGTTTATTCCATCCAATGGAACTTTTACCATGTCGACATTTTCATAAAGCAGCTCACCACCCAATGGCTCTGCAGAAGCCAGTCCATGACATGCTCTAGATCATAGAACGCCAGTTCCATTTCCCAAAGCATGCTCTGTGAGTTTGTTACAATTACAAAATGTCGGGCTGTGCTGCTCTTCATCCATCCGAAAGCGACCGTTACTGCCTTCACCTCCATTCTCATACTAGATATAGTGACCTTGTAAGCGAGGCTCTCTGTTATCAGGCACTGTCCAGTCACCCTTGCCACCACACACTGTCCAGTCACCCTTGCCACCACACACTGTCCAGTCACCCTTGCCACCACACACTGTCCAGTCACCCTTGCCACCACACACTGTCCAATCACCCTTGCCACCACACACTGTCCAGTCACCCTTGCCACCACACACTGTCCAGTCACCCTTGCCACCACACACTGTCCAGTCACCCTTGCCACCACACACTGTCCAGTCACCCTTGCCACCACACACTGTCCAGTCACCCTTGCCACCACACACTGTCCTATCACCCTTGCCACCACACACTGTCCAGTCACCCTTGCCACCACACACTGTCCAGTCACCCTTGCCACCACACACTGTCCAGTCACTCTTGCCACCACACACTGTCCAGTCACCCTTGCCACCACACACTGTCCATTCACCCTTGCCACCACACACTGTCCAGTCACCCTTGCCACCACACACTGTCTAGTCACCCTTGCCACCACACACTGTCCAGTTACCCTTGTCACCACACACTGTCCAGTCACCCTTGCCACCACACACTGTCCAGTCACCCTTGCCACCACACACTGTCTAGTCACCCTTGCCACCACACACTGTCCAGTCACCCTTGCCACCACACACTGTCCAGTCACCCTTGTCACCACACACTGTCCATTCACCCTTGCCACCACACACTGTCTAGTCACCCTTGCCACCACACATTGTCCAGTCACCCTTGTCACCATACACTGTCCAGTCACCCTTGCCACCACACACTGTCCAGTCATCCTTGTCACCACACACTGTCTAGTCACCCTTGCCACCACACACTGTCTAGTCACCCTTGCCACCACACACTGTCCAGTTACCCTTGTCACCACACACTTTTACTTTTCACAACAGAGTCACCTTGACATGAATTGTCATTAATCAGCTCTCTCATTACTGACTCTGTTTGATCACCTCTCTCATTACTGACTCTGTTTGATCACCTCTCTCATTACTGACTCTGTTTGATCACCTCTCTCATTACTGACTCTGTTTGATCACCTCTCTCATTACTGACTGATCACCTCTCTCATTACTGACTCTGTTTGATCACCTCTCTCATTACTGACTCTGTTCGATCACCTCTCTCATTACTGACTCTGTTTCACCAGCTCTCCATACCTGGCAACATCAGCACAAGGAAACCATAACTGTGTGTAAGTCTGTTTTGTTGGGCGGCACTGTAACCATCACTGTGTGTAAGTCTGTTTTGTTATGCGGCACTGTAACCATCACTATGTGTAAGTCTGTTTTGTTGGGCGGCACTGTAACCATCACTGTGTGTAAGTCTGTTTTGTTGGACGACACTGTAACCATCACTGTGTGTAAGTCTGTTTTGTTGGGCGGCACTGTAACCATCACTGTGTGTAAGTCTGTTTTGTTGGGCGGCACTGTAACCATCACTGTGTCTAAGTGTGTTTTGTTGGGCGGCACTGTAACCATCACTGTGTGTAAGTCTGTTTTGTTGGGCGGCACTGTAACCATCACTGTGTGTAAGTCTGTTTTGTTGGACGGCACTGTAACCATCACTGTGTGTAAGTCTGTTTTGTTGGACGACACTGTAACCATCACTGTGTGTAAGTCTGTTTTGTTGGGCGGCACTGTAACCATCACTGTGTGTAAGTCTGTTTTGTTGGGCGTCACTGTAACAATCACTGTGTGTAAGTCTATTTTGTTGGGCGGCACTGTAACCATCACTGTGTGTAAGTCTGTTTTGTTGGGCGGCACTGTAACCATCACTGTGTGTAAGTCTCTTTTGTTGGGCGGCACTGTAACCATCACTGTGTGTAAGTCTGTTTTGTTGGGCGGCACTGTAACAATCACTGTGTGTAAGTCTATTTTGTTGGGCGGCACTGTAACCATCACTGTGTGTAAGTCTGTTTTGTTGGGCGGCACTGTAACCATCACTGTGTGTAAGTCTGTTTTGTTGGACGGCACTGTAACCATCACTGTGAGTAAGTCTGTTTTGTTGGGAGGCACTATAACCATCACTGTGTGTAAGTCTGTTTTGTTGGGCGGCACTGTAACCATCACTGTGTGTAAGTCTGTTTTGTTGGACGGCACTGTAACCATCACTGTGTGTAAGTCTGTTTTGTTGGGTGGCACTGTAACCATCACTGTGTGTAAGTCTGTTTTGTTGGGCGGCACTGTAACCATCACTGTGTGTAAGTCTGTTTTGTTGGGCGGCACTGTAACCATCATAACCATCACTGTGTGTAAGTCTGTTTTGTTGGGCGGCACTGTAACCATCACTGTGTGTAAGTCTGTTTTGTTGGGCGGCACTGTAGCCATCACTATGTGTAAGTCTGTTTTGTTGGGCGGCACTGTAACCATCACTATGTGTAAGTCTGTTTTGTTGGGCGGCACTGTAACCATCACTATGTTTAAGTCTGTTTTGTTGGGCAGCACTGTAACCATCATAACCATCGCTGTGTGTAAGTCTGTTTTGTTGGGCGGCACTGTAACCATCACTGTGTGTAAGTCTGTTTTGTTGGGCGGCACTGTAACCATCACTATGTGTAAGTTTGTTTTGTTGGGCGGCACTGTAACCATCACTGTGTGTAAGTCGGTTTTGTTGGGCGGCACTGTAACCATCATAACCATCGCTGTGTGTAAGTCTGTTTTGTTGGGCGGCACTGTAACCATCACTGTGTGTAAGTCTATTTTTTTTTGGGCGGCACTGTAACCATCACTGTGTGTAAGCCTGTTTTGTTGGGCGGCACTGTAACCATCACTGTGTGTAAGTCTGTTTTGTTGGGCGGCACTGTAACCATCATAACCATCGCTGTGTGTAAGTCTGTTTTGTTGGGCGGCACTGTAACCATCACTGTGTGTAAGTCTGTTTTGCTGGGCGGCACTGTAACCATCACTGTGTGTAAGTCTGTTTTGCTGGGCGGCACTGTAACTAGTTCTACACCATGTCTCTTAGGTCAGTAGTACAAACGCATTTTATAGTGACTTCTCCTTGTGTAGTTCAAGAGCTACAGCTTTTCAGCCAATGTCGCTTGCTATCCACAGAGCCTCATGTATAAAATGGTCCCTGTCTCTATCCACAGAGCCTCATGTATAAAATGGTCCCTGTCTCTATCCACAGAGCCTCATGTATAAAATGGTCCCTGTCTCTATCCAAAGAGCCTCATGTATAAAATGGACCCTGTCTCTATCCAGAGGGCCTCATGTATAAAATGGTCCCTGTCTCTCTATCCACAGAGCCTCATGTATAAAATGGTCCCTGTCTCTATCCAGAGGGCCTCATGTATAAGATGGTCCCTGTCTCTATCCAGAGGGCCTCATGTATAAAATGGTCCCTGTTGCAATCCAGAGGGCCTCATGTATAAAATGGTCCCTGTTACAATCCAGAGGGCCTCATGTATAAGATGGTCCCTGTTACAATCCAGAGGGCCTCGTGTATAAGATGGTCCCTGTTACAATCCAGAGGCCCTCATGTATAAGATGGTCCCTGTTACAATCCAGAGGGCCTCATGTATAAAATGGTCCCTGTTACAATCCAAAGGGCCTCATGTATAAGATGGTCCCTGTTACAATCCAGAGAGCTTCATGTGTAAGATGGTCCCTGTCTCTATCCACACAGCCTCATGTATAAGATGGTCCTTGTTAAAATCCAGAGGGCCTCATGTGTAAGATGGTCCCTGTCTCTATCCACACAGCCTCATGTATAAGATGGTCCCTGTTACAATCCAGAGGGCTTCATGTATAGGATGGTCCCTGTCCCAATCCACACAGCTTCATGTATAAGAAGGTCCCTGTTTCTATCCACACAGCCTCATGTAAAAGATGGTTCCTGTCCATATCCACACAGCCTCATGTATAATATGGTCCATGTTACAATCCAGACGGCTCCATGTATAAGATTGTCCCTGTCTCTATCCACACAGCTCCATGTACAAGATGGTCCCAGTCTGTATCCAGACAGCTCCATGTATAAGATGGTCCCTGTCTCTATCCACACAGCCTCATGTATAAGATGGTCCCTGTCTCTATCCACACAGCCTCGTGTATAAGATGGTCCCTGTCTCTATCCACACAGCCTCATGTATAAGATGGTCCCTGTCTCTATCCACACAGCCTCATGTATAAGATGGTCCCTGTTACAATCCAGAGAGCCTCATGTATAAGATGGTTCCTGTCTCTATCCACACAGCCTCATGTATAAGATGGTCCCTGTCTCTATCCACACAGCCTCATGTATAAGATGGTCCCTGTCCGTTGCGACTATCAGCTACATGTTAGCTTGTGAAACCTTCTATCTGGCAATTCAAGTATGTGCCGCCAGGACACAATTGACGTGTCACATATACATCCTAAAATGACTCGCATGGCTTCCTCTTGTATGCGTTCCAGCTTCTCTATTTGGGCGTGAGATAATGTTAGCAGTCCCAGACCATACTACTTGTCCGACATAATCAGTTGCTTAGAGTGTGTGGAACATTTTGTGTTCCATGTCTACTGATGCCATAGCCTTCAAAGCATTGAGTCCTTTCTTTATCTTTAAAACCATGTCGTCTACGTGGTATGTGAAAGACAGGGTTCTGACAAAAGCTCTTCCTGGACTTTCTAGTGAGTTATCCCTCTTTATGTTAAACTATTAAGAGCAGAAAAAACGAAAAAAAAATTTTTTCAAGAAATACCAGGCTAGATGTGGCAATGTTTGAATCAAATCAAGAAATTCGTTAAAGATAAATTGTTCAAGATAGATGCAATGCTATTGAGACGACAAGCATGATTGATGAATAATGACAAATGCTAAAAGAGTCAAGACAACCGACGACAAAATAAAGATTACCAGAAGTCATGAAGACAGCGGAGACAAAAGAAAGGTTACTAGAAGTCAAGAAGACAGCGGAGACAAAAGAAAGGTTATCAGAGGTCACGAAGACAGCGGAGACAAAAGAAAGGTTACCAGAAGTCATGAAGACAGCGGAGACAGACAAAAGAAAGGTTACCAGAAGTCATGAAGACAGCGGAGACAGACAAAAGAAAGGTTACCAGAAGTCATGAAGACAACGGAGACAGACAAAAAAAAAGGTTACCAGAAGTCATGAAGACAGCGGAGACAGACAAAAGAAAGGTTACCAGAAGTCATGAAGACAGCGGAGACAGACAAAAGAAAGGTTACCAGAAGTCATGAAGACAGCGGAGACAGACAAAAGAAAGGTTACCAAAAGTCAAGAAGACAGCAGAGACAGACAAAAGAAAGGTTACCAGAAGTCATGAAGACAGCGGAGACAGACAAAAGAAAGGTTACCAGAAGTCAAGAAGACAGCAGAGACAAAAGAAAGATTACCAGAAGTCAAGAAGACAGTAGAGACAAAAGAAAGATTACCAGAAGTCATGAAGACAGCGGAGACAAAAGAAAGGTTACCAGAAGTCAAGAAGACAGCGGAGACAAAAGAAAGATTACCAGAAGTCAAGAAGACAGCGGAGACAAAAGAAAGGTTACCAGAAGTCAAGAAGACAGCGGAGACAAAAGAAAGGTTACTAGAAGTCAAGAAGACAGCGGAGACAGACAAAAGAAAGGTTACCAGAAGTAAAGAAGACAGCGGAGACAAAAGAAAGGTTACTAGAAGTCAAGAAGACAGCGGAGACAGACAAAAGAAAGGTTACCAGAAGTAAATAAGACAGCGGACACAAAAGAAAGGTTACCAGAAGTCATGAAGACAGCGGAGACAAAAGAAAGGTTACCAGAAGTCAAGGAGACAGCGGAGACAAAAGAAGGTTACCAGAAGTCAAGAAGACAATAGAGACAAAAGAAAGATTACCAGAAGTCATGAAGACAGCGGAGACAGACACAAGAAAGGTTACCAGAAGTCAAGAAGACAGCGGAGACAAAAGAAAGATTACCAGAAGTAACGAAGACAGCGGAGACAAAAGAAAGGTTACGAGAAGCCAAGAAGACAGCGGAGACAAAAGAAAGGTTACCAGAAGTCAAGAAGACAGCGGAGACAAAAGAAAGGTTACCAGAAGTCAAGAAGACAGCGGTGACAAAAGAAAGATTACAAGAAGTCAAGAAGACAGCGGAGACAAAAGAAAGATTACCAGAAGTCATGAAGACAGCGGAGACAGACAAAAGAAAGGTTACCAGAAGTCATGAAGACAGCGGAGACAGACAAAATAAATGTTACCAAAAGTCAAGAAGACAGCGGAGACAGACAAAAGAAAGGTTACCAGAAGTCAAGAAGACAGCAGAGACAGACAAAAGAAAGGTTACCAGAAGTCAAGAAGACAGCAGAGACAAAAGAAACATTACCAGAAGTCAAGAAGACAGTAGAGACAAAAGAAAGATTACCAGAAGTAATGAAGACAGCGGAGACAAAAGAAAGGTTACCAGAAGTCAAGAAGACAGTAGAGACAAAAGAAAGATTACCAGAAGTCAAGAAGACAGTAGAGACAAAAGAAAGATTACCAGAAGTCATGAAGACAGCGAAGACAGACAAAAGAAAGGTTACCAGAAGTCATGAAGACAGCGGAGACAGACAAAAGAAAGATTACCAGAAGTCATGAAGACAGCGGAGACAAACAAAAGAAAGGTTACCAGAAGTCATGAAGACAGCGGAGACAGACAAAAGAAAGATTATCAGAAGTCAAGAAGACAGTAGAGACAAAAGAAAGATTACCAGAAGTCAAGAAGACAGTAGAGACAAAAGAAAGGTTACCAGAAGTCAAGAAGACAGTAGAGACAAAAGAAAGATTACCAGAAGTCATGAAGACAGCGGAGACAGACAAAAGAAAGGTAACCAGAAGTCATGAAGACAGCGGAGACAGACAAAAGAAAGGTTACCAGAAGTCATGAAGACAGCGGAGACAGACAAAATAAATGTTACCAAAAGTCAAGAAGACAGCGGAGACAGACATAAGAAAGGTTACCAGAAGTCAAGAAGACAGCAGAGACAAAAGAAAGATTACCAGAAGTCAAGAAGACAGTAGAGACAAAAGAAAGATTACCAGAAGTAATGAAGACAGCGGAGACAAAAGAAAGGTTACCAGAAGTCAAGAAGACAGTAGAGACAAAAGAAAGATTACCAGAAGTCAAGAAGACAGTAGAGACAAAAGAAAGATTACCAGAAGTCATGAAGACAGCGGAGACAGACAAAAGAAAGGTTACCAGAAGTCATGAAGACAGCGGAGACAGACAAAAGAAAGATTACCAGAAGTCATGAAGACAGCGGAGACAGACAAAAGAAAGGTTACCAGAAGTCATGAAGACAGCGGAGACAGACAAAAGAAAGATTATCAGAAGTCAAGAAGACAGTAGAGACAAAAGAAAGATTACCAGAAGTCAAGAAGACAGTAGAGACAAAAGAAAGATTACCAGAAGTCAAGAAGACAGTAGAGACAAAAGAAAGATTACTAGAAGTCAAGAAGACAGCGAAGACAAAAGAAATGTTATCAGAAGTCATGAAGACAGTGGAGACAAAAGAAAGGTTACCAGAAGTGGAGACAAAAAATTGATGACTGAGGAAATTGAAAATTTTATGAAAATAAGAAGAAAAAATAAACACAAACAAGATGAATATAAAAGAAAACACACAGAGATCATACGTATATATAATGCCAAGAAAAAACCTTGGCTAAATAATAAGTGCAAAGAAACTGAAAAACACAGAGAGAACACACAAGACATAAATAAAAGACTACAAGAACTATCAGGTTTTAGAGAATATAAAATAAGTAGTTGCTTGAAAACAAAAGAAGGTGAAATATTATTGGACAAACAGAATAGATTAGAAAGATGTTCAGATTGTAAAAAGAGCAAACGATGAAAACAGACATAGAGAGTCGGCAGTATCGGGAAAATCGCCAGTAGCGAAAGCGGAAGTGGAAGATGCTATATACCACATACAGAAATGTAAATCTCCAGGGCCAGGTAACATCACGATTGAAGAATTAAAATCTGCTGGTGAATTGAGTTTAGAAGTTTCGGCAAAATTGTTTGATGATATCTATAATTTTAAAAAAAGCTGGTATCTAAACTTTTACAGTTTTGTACTTATTCTGTACAAACGTTGGGGTTGTTAGAAGCTTATTCAGCCGGACCAGAAAGATTTGCACCGAAGACACGCTAGCTGCAGAAATTAAAACTCTCAGTTCAAATCTAATACTGAATGGGTAACTCATGGGTTTTATCAAACGTCACTGCACCCCACCCAACCCTAACCCGAACGAAATTACAGTAACCAAACTACGAGTACATATCTAACTTACTTATCGAGGTGATGACGTCATGCAGCGTCTGCAGGACCAACTGAAAACAGCAGTTGGCCAAACATTCTTTGTGGCTGTTCCAGTAATGAGACACAAGACCACTCATAACCCAACCCCATCCATTAAACAGATTGTTTATCCGTACACCAAATCCAATTGTATTTACAAATTTACATGTAAATGCTACTTGACTTACATCGGAGAGAGAGCTTGGAAATAGAGTGGCAGAGTACATACCCAATTGGCTACATACACAGCTCAGTGATTCTTCTAGGGTGTAGAGACCAGTCAAGAGGAAAGAACCCTCTTCTTCTATAGGATGTAATCTACTGAATTACCACAGACACTGCTTTCCATGTGGTTTACTACACTCCGAACAGGAAACTGTTGAGAATGGCTGAAACTTAAATAATTAACAGTTGAGCTTCCGGCAGCTAAAAAACACACACGATGTGTCGGAAGAAACTATTCGCATTTCAGTTGGATTTATTCAGTTTTGTGCTTTATTTTATGTTGATGTAACTCTGTAGTAACGCACCTGACTAGATACAACGAAATATGCCTGGCAATAAATTGTGCAATGTATTATTTGTGTCCGCATTATTTAAAATGTTCTTAGTCTGAACAGCACACACACAAAATAAGTAATGTCAAATTCAAAGGAAATTGGCTCTTTAAGCAGAACAGTTAAGGAAGCCAGTGGTGCCTTCTCCACGACCACCAGCAGCATGATGATGGAGCTGACGGCGGTGACATAGGCTTTCATGTGGCTGGGATCACAGGACTTTTCCCGCGTGTGTGTGCTTAGTGATTCTTTGAGTATGATCCGGCAGGTCGAGGCAGGCTGGTTACGCAGACAGTGGCGTGAGTCGTTGCAAAATTTTCCTGTGTGCAGTTACTTGCATATTCGTGCCAGGGCATGCAGGCGTTGTTGGTAATGAGAGAGCTGATAGACTGGCAGGTGCTGCATTAATTGAAGATGACCGGCCCATGGATCACGCGATTACTAGATTGTCATTGCCCTTAAAGAGATAGGACGTTCTGAGGATTTTGGAAGCAACGTGTCCACATCACTGCTAAGAATACGTCAATTGGGAGTAAAGATCGGCACAGCCAAGCATGAGAAGCACACTGGACGCACAGGAAGTCTTGTTAACCAACAAAGGATTGGTAGTATTAACCGCACGACACTGATGAATATGTTGAGAGGAGAATCTGAGCGCCTATGGATGTGTCCGGAGTGCTGTGAAGATAATCTAACTCATAACTCAAAGAAAAGTGGCCCTCCAAAATGCAGCATCAAAGTAAATGGGATAAACCTCAAGCACACTGATGTGTTTAGGAACTTGGCTACCCTGATAAAACATCAGATGGAAGATGTATTAAAGAAGTTAAATGTCGAACAGCTCAAGCAATGGCAGCATTTTACAAAATGAGAATATTTTATGCAATTTTTCATTGTCAATTTAGACGAGAAAGAGAATTCTTAAAATCTATATATATCCTATCTTGATATGTGAAAGTGAATCATGGACAGTTGGTAAATTAGTGATAACGTATTTGGAAGCTGTGGAGATGTGGTTTTATAGACAACAGATGAGAATACCCTGGACAAATAGAAAGATAATCAACATGTCTTGAAAAAACTGACTCACGAACAAAACTGATTGCACATATTAGAAACAGATAAAATACATTCTCTGGTTATGTGATGAGAAGGACGAAACATGAGAACATCGTGACAGTAGGAAATTTGGAGAGGAAGATAGGCAGAGGGAGAACAAGAGAAAAAAAAAATGCTGGACAGTTTGACATCATGGCATGAAGGATCACGGGGCATCTCATAGCTGTTTCGTCTGCCACCTATCTTCAGATATAGAGGCTAACTGTTCCCGTAGCAAACTGATTATAAACTAGTCGCTCTCTCTCTCTCTCTCTCTCTCTCTCTCTCTCTCTCTCTCTCTCTCTCTCTCTCTCTCTCTCTCTCTCTCAACCGTCCCGTCATGATCCACACCCAATCCCTCGTTCAAACAATCTTCCGCATGTTGTGTCATTTAATTCACATCGTATCTGCTATCAGCATTAGTTCACAAATGTCTTTAGAATGTGTCCTTTGTCCGGAATGAGTGTTTCTGTAGCTATCGCTTTCGTAGCCAGAACATCCACTTGTTCATTTCCTGGCACTCCTGCATCTTGGTGAGTCCCTGCAACGTTGACGTGTTGATGTTTGCTCTCCACTCACGTCCCGTTTGTCTGTTTTGAACCCTGGACAGTGCCGACTGAGTGTGAATCAGTCACCACAATTCCGCTGGATAGTTTATTTCTGTTGTTCATTTTAGAGCTGCAGTGTTTGCCTCTACCTCCAACCTCATGCTTGAAGTTGTAGATTGAAAAAGCACCCCCCAAAAATTTATTTTGGTTCAGCCAGGAACATTTCCTGCACTCTAACTTAAAATCCTCAGCCAGATCTGTAGCCTCGATAAACAGAACCATCAGTATATACTACTGCCTCATTTAGCCTAGCGTTTCCATCTATCAGTTGTTGTACGTCTAATTCTGCCATACCGTTACACCATTCTCTACATTCTCTTTATAACGTCATAATGACTTGATAGAAACTGCTGTTGTGTGTGGTCGTGTTCATCCCTTCCCGCCACCCCCCCCCTGCCCCCGTCCCCTCCCCCTCCACCCCAGTGCATCCAGTTGACCGAGGCCACCGTCTCGATGGTATCTTCAGCTAGTGCCATCCATGACTTTCCTCTCTTTAGCCGGTCTCCTTTCAGACTGCCAGACAGAGGATGTCTTTCACCAATGGTATCTCGCAGGTAGTCCGCCTCGATAAGCAGAACTGTACAGAGCAGGAGGCCTAACATGTAAACAACGGACAGAGGGAACAATGGTAGCATGGGTGCTGGAGCATGGGCGTCCAGGCACCCTGGAACCCACCCCCCCCCCCACCCCTTTCCCTTTTTCCCTTCCGCAAAACGTTTGTTTTTTAAATTCAAGGGTGATGACTTTTACTTGGTACCAATTTTAAACCGACTGACTTGGGACCCAAGGTCAATAAAACAAAATTTGAAAAGATTATTATTATTCTTTGCGTCCACCAGCTGTAAACTTTGGTGGAAAGTTCTGGTTGTTTTTTCCACTTTTGGACGGCAGTCCTGTTCCGTTTGACAGATCTGACACATTTGTCTGCAGTCTGGTGGTTCCTTGCCTTTGAGGTAGATGTATTCCGACTTCGAAGGAAGCTCCCAATTAGTCGACTCTTACGACATGCTTTTGTGTAGGCAGTGTGTCTATTCTTGTTTTCCCTATACTAGGGCCCCGGAACAAACACGCGGGTGAAAAGATTCAAAATTTAAGACCTTCAGACCTTCAAGCAAGCGTCTGGCCACTACGCCAAGGCATTTGGCTATAGAGAGATAATAATGTAATAATTGACGGCTGTGTGCCTTGCCGTTGGTGCTCTTTAGTCACTGTGGAAGACGTTAAAGATATTTTGTGCAAATCCTGCCCATGCTTGGCGACATGCCAAGTTGGTATTCAGACCTTCGACCCTGCCTAGGTACCAGAGCAACCATTTCACTTGTAATGTGTTGCAGAGTATTAACCGCAGCTCCCCCCCCCCCCCACCTTGCCGCCCACTCATCTCTGCACCACTCCTTCAGTTCTGTAAGCTGAGTTGAGCAGAGTTAAGTTATTAACCGACATCAATGCCGACGGTACAACTAGCACTCCAAGTGTATGTCCGTCTCGCCTTTGACCTGAGTATTGAGTGTCGGCAAGAACTCTTGATCAAGCACAGTGCGCCATCCTCTGGACAGGGATGCTCTATATGTGCCACCACAAGGACACCATATTCGTATCAACGCTCTGCTATCAATGTCAAACTTGGAGACCATATTCGTATCAACGCTCTGCTATCAATGTCAAACTTGGAGACCATATTCGTATCAACGCTCTGCTATCAATGTCAAACTTGGAGACCATATTCGTATCAACGCTCTGCTATCAATGTCAAACTTGGACACTGTATTCGTATCAACGCTGTGCTATCAATGTCAAATTTGGACACCGTATTCGTATCAACGCTCTGCTATCAATGTCAAACTTGGAGACCATATTCGTATCAACGCTCTGCTATCAATGTCAAACTTGGACACTGTATTCGTATCAACGCTCTGCTATCAATGTCAAACTTGGACACTGTATTCGTATCAACGCTCTGCTATCAATGTCAAACTTGGACACTGTATTCGTATCAACGCTCTGCTATCAATGTGAAACTTGGACACCATATTCGTATCAACGCTCTGCTATCAATGTCAAACCTGGAGACCATATTCGTATCAACGCTCTGCTATCAATGTCAAACTTGGACACTGTATTCGTATCAATGCTCTGCTATCAATGTCAAACCTGGAGACCATATTCGTATCAACGCTCTGCTATCAATGTCAAACTTGGACACTGTATACGTATCAATGCTCTGCTATCAATGTCAAACTTGGACACCATATTCGTATCAATGTTCTAGTATCAATGTCAAACTTGGAGACAATATTCGTATCAACGCTCTGCTATCAATGTCAAACTTGGACACTGTATTCGTATCAACGCTCTGCTATCAATGTCAAACTTGGACACCATATTCGTATCAACGCTCTGCTATCAATGTCAAATTTGGACACTGTTTTCTGAAAACAGCAGGAAAATAGTCACGACAGAAATGAAGTGTTTACGTTATATGCTAGGTCTAACAAAGACAGGAAGGATGATACAAGGAGGGGAGTCGGCACATAACAAGTTCTGATTTTTATGGATAGACAATAGATGAAGTCGTTAGGCCATGAAATCAAATTGGCAAAAGACAGGGCACTACATAGAGCAACATTATACAGCTACAGTGGTAACAGAGCCAGAGGTGGACCAGGCAGAACATTGACCGCAGAAATATCAAAGACACTGAAGCGAGCTATACAAGAAGCGAACAGAAGGGCCCCTACCAGAGATCTCTATCTGCCGTGAGGCCGCCAGGCATGCCAAGAATGGGAGAAGAAAAACAAGCAATGTCATTCACCTTGAAGGATCTTGACCACGTTTAGCTTGTAATTCATTTGTTTACGCCAAGCGGTCTAAAACCTTCTGTCTGCTCGTTTCCCAATACACCCGCATCGCATGCATAAAATGTCTAAAATACAATAACAACTATGATATCTGAAACGATAGTGGCCACTCTTCTGACAGTACACCTGTCTCGCCCTTTCTTGGCGACCATTTGTCAGTCAGCTGCACTCATAACATGTCCGCTTCTACCCACACCAGTTCACGCCTGCTTCTACCCACATCAGTACACGTCTGCTTCTACCCACATCAGTACAGTCAGCTTCTACCCACACCAGTACACGTCTGCTTCTACCCACATCAGTACACGTCTGCTTTTACCCACATCAGTGCACGTCTGCTTCTACCCACATCAGTACAGTCAGCTTCTACCCACACCAGTACACGTCTGATTTTACCCACATCAGTGCACGTCTGCTTTTACCCACATCAGTACACGTCTGTTTCTACCCACATCAGTACACGTCTGCTTCTACCCACATCAGTACACGTCTGCTTCTACCCACATCAGTACACGTCTGCTTCTACCCACACCAGTACACGTCTGCTTCTACCCACACCAGTACACGGCTGCTTCTACCCACACCAGTACACGTATGTTTCTACCCACACCAGTACACGTCTGCTTCTACCCACACCAGTACACGTCTGCTTCTACCCACACCAGTACACGTCTGCTTCTACCCACACCAGTACACGTCTGCTTCTACCCACACCAGTACACGTCTGCTTCTACCCACACCAGTACACGTTTGTTTCTACCCACACCAGTACACGTCTGTTTCTACCCACATCAGTACACGTCTGCTTCTACCACACCAGTACACGTCTGCTACTACCTACACCAGTACACGTCTGCTTCTACCAGCACCAGTACACGTCTGCTACTACCCACCAGTACACATCTGTACTACCCACACCAGTACACGTCTGCTACCACCCACACCAGTACACGTCTGCTACTACCCACACCAGTACACGTCTGCTTCTATCCACACCAGTACACGTCTGCTACTACCCACACTAGTACATGTCTGCTACTACCCACATCAGTACACGGCTGCAGTGACTGCCTCCACCTCTGCGAACACCAATCAGCGGAACTACTTGTACTTTAAACACTCAAATGTTACTCAGAAATAGATTTTTCTGTTGTCTGATGTGTTTGCCGTTTCTTTGTGCTATGAGTGTCAATCAATGGTTAACAATTCACAATTACTCATCAACGTGATCGTATGAACCTTTTCAAAAAGCTTCCTAAATTTGCATAACAACGATACAGCAAGGCGTTATAATCTCTGGGTCCCTAGCCACTTGTGAGCCACATTATCAGTGACCCACTGCTCGTCTGGGTCCCTAGCCACTTGTGAGCCACGTTATCAGTGACCCACTGCTCGTCTGGATCCCTAGCCACTTGTGAGCCACATTATCAGTGACCCACTGCTCGTCTGGATCCCTAACCCACAACAAGCAATAATAGAACAGTACAGTATCAATATTTAAAGTTCACATTCAGACACGCAGACACGCTGATACACAAACATCTACACATAGCGGTGACGTTTTTTCTATGACCATTCATGCAGACACTGGCTTCAATCTACCAATCAATTATTAACAAGTCGCTGAAACCTCCATTTAAAGTTAACAATGGGGGTTAATTCTGGTGTAAAAACATCGTTTGCTCCCCGGGTTTTCATATCGTTGAGCCAGAAAATGTGCGCTGCCAGGGACAATTTGGAAAAGTGGTTCCGGCCAGTCTTCTACAAGCACTTAGAAAGAAAATCATGTCTGTTTACAAGTATACTAGCTATGTGTGTGTGTGTGGGGGGGGGGTGTGGGTGGGTGTGTGGGTGTCTGTGTGTGTTTAAAATGGGATTATTACCTATGATTTTGTTGTTAGTATTAATAGTATTATTGTTGCTGGAAAGCTGGAAGAGGAACGGTTGGCCGAGTGGTCAGAACTCTAGACTCACACGGGGGGAGACTAAGCTCCGATCCCTTGTAAGGGGCAGAGCTTTTTTCCTGCAGGGTTCAAAATAAATTTCCTAACATGTCTAGTTCTTTGCGACTGCACTACCAATGCTGGCTTAAAGCCTCAGGCTCTCTCCAGCCCATAAAGCCATGACACGTGACAGTTTTTTTTTTTTAAATGTAATAGTAATATTATATTATTACTCTTTTGCATTCTAAAATCTAAAAAGGGATCTTTAGTTCATAATAAATCCAGGCCGATTTCACGGACATGTAATGGCAATACCAGATTAAACAGAGGTAACGACTCCATTTCGGCTGCCAGATTGTTTCC
>CAJHNH020000384.1:221288-228788 GCA_905116865.2 Candidula unifasciata
CTTCTGCCTGGGAGTTTCTCTACTTCATCAGACAAGAGTCTCTCCCAGCATGCACTTGTAATTAACAATCAGAAATCGTTACTGTCCCCAAGTCAAACAAAGATAATCCGCTGAAGAACTCATGCCAGTTTTCCTCAACGTGAACGACCAAGTGGAACAATAAATGCCGTATTTGCTTTGGTCTTGGTTGTGCTGATTGTTGCTGTTTTGATGAATTATGCCCGCAAAGAAGATGATTGTTCTGTCATGCAGATATTTTTCTTCTTGTGACAGGATATATTATGTTTGTCTTTCTGTTTACGCAGATGAAACTGTCCTAATTTTTAACTAAATCCCGAGCAGTGTTTTTGTCAACTTTGATGGATGTATTTATTAATTTTGCTACAAAGTCTGTACAAACTGTCTTTATTGACCGCATTTACCATTTTATTGCTGTGTAGGATGGGGGTGGGGTTAAGAAAGATGCCCGTACCCCAACCCCCAACCACCCTTGCATAGTTTTCTTGTGAAGGTAGTGTAACTGGCGCCATTGGGAGGAACTATTGTGCTAGTTAAAACTCTTAGTGCCAGCATTTCTCACCGCTAACGGACATAGAGGGAGGGTACAGCCACTAGGGAAAATCATCAGTGGATGTACCACAAAAAGAAGGCTGAATTTACCGTGAGGTTGAACACAGTGGAAGCCAGATTTTTTAGCATGCTTTGATCAAATGTAGAATTTTAAGGAACACATTGCTCTACCATTAAGACTGAAAGCTGAGATGCCTGGGATCCAAAAAGTTCGGATATTTATTTTCTCCCACGACAGAAACAAATCTTCCGACCTTTACCGAGAATAGAACCTGCATCTCCCACATAACAGCTGTACACTCTAACAATTCAGCCAGTGTCTATGTGTATGATCCAAAATTTAGACCAACCAAACGACGCCGCAGTCACCAGGCAAACCCTGGATTAAAAAAAAAAAAAAAAGCAAGGAAACAATATATCCAGCGAATCAATGGAGTCATGAGAAGCAAGGAAACAATATGTCCAGCCAACCAATGGAGTCATGAGATGCAAGGGAACAATATATCCATCCAACCAATGGAGTGATGAGATGCAACGGAACAGTATATCAAGCCAACCAATGGAGTCATGAGATGCTAGGGAACAATATATCCAGCCAACCAATGGAGTCATGAGATGCTAGGAAACAATATATCCAGCCAACCAATGGAGTCGCGAGATGGCCCAGAAGGGCTGCAGTAGCGGCTAGAAGTGATTCAGTCAGTAAGGCGGTGATGTCACAAAACTAACTCTAAATGACAGCAAAGACAGTAAATGAGATATTTGACCACTGAGAGGGAAAGTCTGGTTACGCCACGCCCTGATTACGCCACGCCATACAACGCATACATCAAAAGAGAAGATGGACGTAGAAGCCAATGTAGATGCACTAATTCTCTGCTCTTACTTGCCATGTTGTTAAGTTCTGGCATTACTGATTAGTTCTCCCCTGATTTATCTAGGGTTGTCGCACGCTGGTAGCGGAGCTCTTGATGTTGATGATGATGGCCGGAATGGTGATCTTGATGAAGATGAATCTTAAAGTAATCCCTCCTCAGAAGCGTACTCTTGGCTCTAGAACAGTTAATTCCTATACCACTCCACTCTTACTGTTGTCTAGTGTGACCACCAGTCACTGCTGTCTCCGCTTCAGATAACCAGACAATTACAGTTACAGCTTTGTAGCAAAACGGTGAAACCATTGTTGCTCCACTCCTGTGCGAACGGTCACCCCATTGTTGCTCCACTCCTGTGCCAACCGGTCACCCCATTCTTGCTATACTCCAGTGCCAACGGTCACCCCACTGTTGCTCCACTCCGGTGCGAACGGTCACCCCATTGTTGCTCCACTCCTGTGCCAACCGGTCACCCCATTCTTGCTATACTCCTGTGCCAACGGTCACCCCATTGTTGCTCCACTCCTGTGCCAACCGGTCACCCTATTCTTGCTCCACTTCAGTGCCAACCGGTCACCCCATTTTTGCTCCACTCCTGTGCCAACCGGTCAACCCATTGTTGCTCCACTCCAGTGCCAACGGTCACCCCATTGTTGCTCCACTCCAGTGCCAACGGCCACCCCATTGTTGCTCCACTCCTGTGCCAACGGTCACCCTATTGTTGCTCCACTCCTGTGCCAACGGTCGCCCCATTGTTGCTTCACTCCTGTGCCAACGGTCACCCCATTCTTGCTCCACTCCAGTGCCAACGAAAACCACACAGAATATCTGTCACTGTCCCTTGTGGAAAAAACTGCAGTCTCAGCAAATCCAACAGCATACACGCCCATTAAATGCATTAGGCAGCAGTCAGAAATGCCAACACAAATAGTCCAACACCGGAAATGCAGTTTTATCGCTGACGAAAGCAGCAGTTACAAGAGATCAGTGGTTGCACACACTAATTGTCTTGCTGTCAGAGTTATCACGTGTACCCGTGGCCTTAGTTTCCCAGCTGTTTCCCAAATTCATTAACGCGTGACCAAAGATCTAGTTAATCTATAATATCTTCTAACGTTATATCGTGTTTCTATAAGATATACATGCTTGACCAACGGAATCAGTAAGTAAAGTAAAGGACCTTTTTCCACGCGTATTGGGCATTGCAGATGATATAGCACTCCTATCACATAAACATGAACATATACAAGAAAAAAGTAACAGACTACACAGCACAGCAGAAATGGTGGGACTGAGAATGAATACAAAGAAAACTAAGATCATGACAAGCAGTCCAAACCAACAACCAGTGACCATAAATAACCACACTCTTGAAAATGTAGAACATTTCATAAATCTTGGCAGTGTGGTGTCCCTACTGGGAGGGACCGAAGAGGATTTACAGTCACGTCTGAACAAAGCTTCACGTCTGAACAAAGCTAGAGCTGCTTTTGGAAGGATGAGGCTAATCTGAAAATCCAACAATTACTGCAGAGGATCAAAACCCCGACTCTACAAGAGCATCATTTTGCTAGTTCTTCTTTATGGAGCACAATGCTGGAGAATGACCAAACAGGATGCACACTAGCTGTCTGCCTTCTACTACACATGTCTAGGTAGATGTATCAAAATTTTCTGGCCAGATACAATCTCAAACAATAAACTACTTCAAGTCACAAACCAAGAAACTTTAGACAATATGATACCAAGAGAAGATGGAAATGGCTTGGCCAAGTTATGAGAATGACTTCTGATATACCTGCTAAAACAGCTGTCACATGGACACCAGAGGGAAAGAGAAAACAGGGGCGCCCAAAAACAACATGGAGAAGAACGATGGAAAGTGACCTGAGTGCGGCATCTTTGACATGGAAAACTGCACTGAAGATTGCACAGGACAGGAAAGCATGGAAAGTCCTCTCTGAAGCCTCATGTGCCACTAGGCACAACGAGAACTGATGATTGGGCATTCAGGGTAAAACCTATACAATTTTCTAGACCAATGACACTTGCTGGGTGATATGGTCAGTGGCATGCGGGCCGCCTTTAGTTGCCAGGACTGTACCTGGTATCCATTTGAGGCTGGGTCAATCTAGGAGCTAAAGTATTTTTTTTAAAGGGAAAACAAGTCTGGCTTTGTCGGGATCTGAACCCACTACCTTTCGATCCTCAGGCGAGCGTTTGACCACCACAACCAGTTCAGTCACCCTAGTGTAAACATCGCCAGACCATTTAGTCTGACCACCACAACCAGTTCAGTCACCCTAGTGTAAACATCGCCAGACCATTTAGTCTGACAACCACAACCAGTTCAGTCACCCTAGTGTAAACATCGCCAGACCATTTAGTCTGACAACCACAACCAGTTCAGTCACCCTAGTGTAAACATCGCCTGACCATTTAGTCTGACAATCACAACCAGTTCAGTCACCCTAGTGTAAACATCGCAAGACCATTTAGTCTGACAACCACAACCAGTTCAGTCATCCCAGTGTAAACATCGCCAGACCATTTAGTCTGACCACCACAACCAGTTCAGTCACCCTAGTGTAAACATCGCCAGACCATTTAGTCTGACAACCACAACCAGTTCAGTCAGTCACCCTAGTGTAAACATAGCAAGACCATTTTTGAAAAAAAAAGTCCGGCTCCGCCAGGGGGCGAGCCAACGACCTTCCGATCCGCGGCGAGCGTCTAGCCGCTCTGCTGCGGTGACTCCCGACCAGATACTTTGGCTAAACGTATTTTACTGTTGCTGCGATTGGTACCGCTCCAGCTGCTTTTGAAAATAGTGCTACTATCTCTACTACAGCAACTACTGCTGCTGTTATAACTAACATTACTTTTGCAACCACTATGCTACTGCTAAAAGTTCTATAAATACAAGACCCGGTCTTATTTTCTAGAAACACGGTTCTACTGACGCTACTACTGCTATTACTACTACTACTACTGCTACAACAACAACAACAACAACTACTACTACTACTACTACTACTACTACTACTACTACTACTACTACTACTACTACTACTACTACTACTACTACTGCTGCTGCTGCTTCTACAACTACGCTACTTCAGAATCTGCTGCTACTGCTACTACTAATACTGTTGCTGCCATTACGTCTACTACTGATGTTGCTTCTAGCGTAGGATTATTTTGAGCGCAGCCACCACTACGACTGCTATCGCTGTCGATAACTAGGACTACCAACCCAAGAAATGAATATCATAGTAGTGCATAACATGATAGTTGTTTTACTACAGCCGTTAAAGAGGATAGGGACACATGATAACAGAGGGGAAGAGGATGGGGACACGTGATAACAGAGGGGAAGAGATTAGGGACACGTGATAACAGAGGGGAAGAGATTAGGGACACGTGATAACAGAGGGGAAGAGATTAGGGACACGTGATAACAGAGGGGAAGAGGTTAGGGACACGTGATAACAGAGGGGAAGAGATTAGGGACACGTGATAACAGAGGGGAAGAGATTAGGGACACGTGATAACAGAGGGGAAGAGGTTAGGGACACGTGATAACAGAGGGGAAGAGGTTAGGGACACGTGATAACAGAGGGGAAGAGACGAACGAGGAATCGAGGTGCACGTGCGGTGGAAAAAAAAGATAAGACGAAAAACAGGATGAGGAAAAGGTTTCCAAGATAAGGAGGAGCAGGAGGAGGAGCAGGAGGAGAAAAAGAGGAGGAGGAGGTAGAAGAAGAAGAAGAAGAAGAAGAAGAAGAAGAAGAAGAAGAAGAAGAAGAAGAAGAAGAAGAAGAAGAAGAAGAAGAAGAAGAAGAAGAGAAAGAAGAAGAAGAAGAAGAAGCAGGAAAAGAAGAAGAAGAAGAAGAAGAAGAAGAAGAAGAAGAAGAAGAAGAAGAAGAAGAAGAAGAAGAAGAAGCAAGAAAGAACGAACGAACGAACGAACGAATTTCTTTTTCAAAGGGTCACAAACTGGGCACGCAGGCCTGTCTTACATTCGGCCCTTCCAAACACCCGTCTTTCACACTGCAGCTGTATTTTATCAATAAGCATGTTATATTTAAATGATAATATGCATATTTTGAATATTTAAAAAAAAGAGAAAAAAAAAAAAAGCACAAAAGCATGGGTGGTAAAATGCATGCACAACACACACCCACGCACTCATTTAAACACACCCACATACCTTCACACACACATAAACATACGCCATTCACCCACATACATACCTACATACCCACACAGACACGCACATTCCATATACATACAAACATAATGATATACACACACAGACACGCACATTCCATATACATACAAACATAATGATATACACACACAGACACACCCGTAGAAACAAATACAGACACACACACACAAACAGACATACGCGCACATATCTAATCACACACGCAGATACACATACAGACACACACATACAGACACACACACACACACACAAGAAGACGAAGAAGAAAAAGAAGAAGAAGAAAAAGAAGCCAGAAGATAAATAAAATGTGCACCAGAAAAAGTAAAATGTCAAGTTCCGGAACCGATATCTACCATTTCAGATTATTGTTAACAAGAAAAAGAAAAATTTTTTTTTTCAAAAGGCATCGTATCTCCAATAATAAAATTAATAATAATTATTATGATAAAATAATAATATTCCTAATAAAATTATTAAGAAAAATATTAAGGAGAAAAGAGAAACAGCAAAACAGAAACAACAAGCGACCAGCAAGTACACAACGTTGTTAGAAAAATCACAAATGTGTGGTGTAAACTTACATTTTTCAGGAAGCAATTTTGACCAGAAAATGTAAATATCCAGCTCGCAGAAATGTTACCTCCCTGACTGAACATAACAAAGCTTGAATATGTTTCAAATGTAATTACGACTTTGATCACACCGCTGACCACGAATCACGAAATATATATTGCGTGGCCGGTTCTAACACTTTCCAATTGGTTATGCGCGGTGGAATTTTAAGATATGTAGTTTAGGACTAAAAGCTTCTGGAAGTTTGGGATTGTGTGTTTGCATTGAGGGCTGACTGTGCACTGCGAGTGTCGTAGGAGAGAGCGGAGTTGGGGGGACGGGGGGAGGGAGGCAGATAGGGGTCGTAATAGCAGGGGGATGAGTGGTCGTGGGAAAAGCCTCAACTTGATTGTGATGTTGATATTTGAGGTAAAGTGAGATTGATATAACTTGAGCACGTTTTTGTTGTGAGGTGTGTTGTGAGATGTGTAACTGTTTAGTCTGGTCGTGTCCTTCACGTTGTGTGGTTACGTACTGTCCTAGCCTGAAGAGGATGAGGCTTACCTGCCAAAGGTATATTTACCTATAAATGATTAGTTATGCTCTGAACATGTATACATCTTGACCTTGTTTTAGCTGACTGCAGTTTGTTCGACATTTCCATCGGTTCTTCGAGCTGTACATTAATTATCTTGTCATCCCATTGAGGGATGCAATTTTTCGTTATTTGAGGGCCTACTCTGTCTCTTTCCAGGGGCCGCAATATAGCCCGGCCATAAATATGGTCTGGTGGCTGAACGCGGTTTCAGGGACTTCTCCGCGAGTGATTCTTATCCACATGGTGGCACTTTGTGTCATCGGGTGTTTATCGCCTGTGTGATGTCCTGGTGGGGTAAAAGAAGATAGATAGCTGTACATTAGATATTTTACCTGTGTGTTAGATCATCTACATGTGTGCTAGATCTTCTACCTGTACGTTAGATCTTCTACCTGTACATTAGATCTTCTACCTGTACGTTAGATCTTCTACCTGTACATTTGGTCTTCTACCTGTGTGTTAGATCTTCTAACTGTACGTTAGATATTCTATCTGTACATTAGATCTTTTACCTGTGTGTTAGATCTTCTACCTGTACGTTGGATCTTTTACCTGTGCTTTAGATCTTCTACCTGTGCATTAGATCTTCTACCTGTACATTAGATCTTCTACCTGTACATTAGATCTTCTACCTGTACGTTAGATCTTTTACCTGTACATTATATCATTTA
>CAJHNH020000384.1:233788-271288 GCA_905116865.2 Candidula unifasciata
TGCGGAAGGAGCTACATAGGAAGAAAGTGCGAGAAGATTCTTGACAGCTTCCTGTCATGTGTGGAGGGGTATCAGCACACGAACTGATACACAAATAACAAATCCTAGTGGGCACAGTTTGGAGGCGACTACAGCAGCTGTGCAACCCTTTTTCGTTTCTGCGTCCTGGAAGGATGGTTTGTAAGTTTGTGTGCGCGCGCGCGTGTGTGTGTGTGTGTGTGTGTGTGTGTGTGTGTGTGTGTGTGGTTTACAGCTAGCCAATGAAATGGAACCCACACAGGAATATGGCAACCCTAATCCTGAGGCTCAAACACAGTGGAGGTTAAAAAAAAAGGCATTAAAGACAACAGAAATAATGCGAAAACAAACACATTGCACAATTTATTGCCTGGCATATTTGGCTGCTAGACGCCCGCATGCTGATCGGAAGGTCGTGGGTTCGCGTCCTGGCAGAGGCGGACTTTTATTTTCAAAAAATGACCTTGACCCCAGGTCGACCCAGCCTTGAGCGGGGACCAGGTGCAGTACCGGGAAGTAAAGGCGGCCGTCGTGATACTGACCACATCACCCACTATGAGCCGATTGGTCTTTCAAAATATAGGTCTAGCCCTATATACCCAGTACGCCTTAAGGTGTGGGAAGAGACCTTTATATCGGTGTGTATCATCTTCTTCGACTGTGTTGTTGATGTTCAGATTATTGACATTTACGTGCGGAAAGACAATGTTTGCAGTCAGACAATACTCACTGATTTTATTCCCTCCAGGACATATAAGGAATAAACTTTACAACTTGGAGAAAACTTGCCGAAACAAGACCATAGAGAGAACACAGAAATAAACACCTGGATGGATTAGACGCAAGGCTGAGGTGGAGCAAGAGCACAGACCTGATCCGTGATTCTTGTGGTCGTGTTGTGTGGCCAACCATGACCACCATGGCGTGTCGACATGACACACGTTTTTTTTTTTTTTTTAAACTTTGCATGTTTTACTTTAGTGATGCAAAATAATTATAAATATTTAGTCTATCGTGCATGTCGTATAATGCCATCATGAAGCATTTACGTCACTTATGAACATTTAAGGGTGTGCAGCAGCAGAAGACTGTTAATCATCTATGAAAATAAATTCTAATTTCGAGGTGACGTCATCACCGAGGGCCACAAGCTTGAACAGTGGTTTGTCTGGAGTTTGCAGTTCTCAGATTGTCTAGTGTGTTCTGTTTTTAACTGCTTTTGTGTTTCGATACCAGATGCGGACGATTTGTCCTGCGTTGGTTTTGTCGGTGGTACCGAGAGCTGACTGCTTAGAGAGAAATGGCAAACTACTGAAAGTAAAATGTGCCTAGAAAAACCAAAACAACCAAAAAGAATGGAGGGTTGGTTTTGCAACATGTGTATGTGTTTGTACCAGTCGCTGTGCCGAGACTGTGTTTGTACTAGTGGCTGTGCCGAGACTGTGTTTGTACTAGTGGCTGTGCCGAGACTGTTTGTACTAGTGGCTGTGCTGGGACTGCGTCTGTACGTGGCTGTGCCGGGACTGCGTTTGTACAAGTAGCTGTGCCGAAACTGTGTTTGTACCAATAACTGTGCCTAAACTGGGTTTATACTAGTGGCTGTGCCAAGACTGTGTTTGTACCAGTGGCTGTGCGGGGACTGCGTTTGTACAAGTAGCTGTGCTGAGACTGTATTTGTACCAGTGGCTGTGCCGGGACTGCGTTTGTACAAGTAGCTGTGCTGAGACTGTATTTGTACCAGTGGCTGTGCCGGGATTATGTTTGTACAAGTAGCTGTGCCGGGACTGTATTTGTACCAGTGGCTGTGCCGGGATTATGTTTGTACAAGTAGCTGTGCCGGGACTGTATTTGTACCAGTGGCTGTGCTGAGACTTCGGTCTGATGTGTTCCACAAGGGACAGCCACTGGTATTGAGCTTGGAGTCCGCTGACCCAGCAACTATGGACTGACCCAGCAACTATGGACTGGCCCAGCAACTATGTACTGATCCAGCAACTATGGACTGATCCAGCAACTATGGACTGATCCAGCAACTATGGACTGATCCAGCAACTATGGACTGACCCAGCAACTATGGACTGATCCAGCAACTATGGACTGACCCAGCAACTATAAACTGATCCAGCAACTATTGACTGACCCAGCAACTATGGACTGATCCAGCAACTATGGACTGATCCAGCAACTATGGACTGATCCAGCAACTATGGACTGATCCAGCAACTATGGACTCACCCAGCAACTATGGACTCACCCAGCAACTATGGACTGATCCAGTAACTATGGACTGACCCAGCAACTATAGACTGACCCAGCAACTATGGACTCACCCAGCAACTATGGACTCACCCAGCAACTATGGACTCACCCAGCAACTATGGACTCACCCAGCAACTATGGACTCACCCAGCAACTATGGACTCACCCAGCAACTATGGACTGATCCAGTAACTATGGACTGATCCAGTAACTATGGACTGATCCAGTAACTATGGACTGATCCAGTAACTATGGACTGATCCAGTAACTATGGACTGATCCAGTAACTATGGACTGATCCAGTAACTATGGACTGATCCAGTAACTATGAACTGATCCAGTAACTATGGACTGATCCAGTAACTATGGCCTGACCCAGCAACTATGGACGACCCCAACTATGGACTGACCCAGCAACTATGGACGACCCCAACTATGGACTCACACAGCAACTATGGATTGACCCAGCAACTATGGACTGACCCAGCAACTATGGACTGACCCAGCAACTATGGACTGACCCAGCAACTATGGACTGATCCAGTAACTATGGACTGACCCAGCAAATATGGACTCACCCAGCAACTATGGACGACCCCAACTATGGACTGTCCCAGCAACTATGGACTCACCCAGCAACTATGGACTGGCCCAGCAACTATGGACTCACCCAGCAACTATGGACTGACCCAGCAACTATGGACTGACCCAGCAACTATGGACTCACCCAGCAACTATGGACTGACCCAGCAACTATGGACTCACCCAGCAACTATGAAGTGACCTAGCAACTATGGACTCACCCAGCAACTATGGACGACCCCAACTATGGACTCACCCAGCATCTATGGACTCACCCAGCAACTATGGACTCACCCAGCAACTATGGACTCACCCAGCAACTATGGACTGACCCAGCAACTATGGACTCACCCAGCAACTATGAACTCACCCAGCAACTATGGACTCACCCAGCAACTATGGACTCACCCAGCAACTATGGACTCACCCAGCAACTATGGACTCACCCAGCAACTATGGACTCACCCAGCAACTATGGACTCACCCAGCAACTATGGACTCACCCAGCAACTATGGACTCACCCAGCAACTATGGACTCACCCAGCAACTATGGACTCACCCAGCAACTATGGACTGATCCAGTAACTATGGACTGATCCAGTAACTATGGACTGATCCAGTAACTATGGACTGATCCAGTAACTATGGACTAATCCAGTAACTATGGACTGATCCAGTAACTATGGACTGATCCAGTAACTATGGACTGATCCAGCAACTATGGACTGATCCAGTAACTATGGCCTGACCCAGCAACTATGGACGACCCCAACTATGGACTGACCCAGCAACTATGGACGACCCCAACTATGGACTCACCCAGCAACTATGGATTGACCCAGCAACTATGGACTCACCCAGCAACTATGGACTGACCCAGCAACTATGGACTGACCCAGCAACTATGGACTCACCCAGCAACTATTGACTGACCCAGCAACTACGGACTCACCCAGCAACTATGGACTGATCCAGTAACTATGGACTGACCCAGCAAATATGGACTCACCCAGCAACTATGGACGACCCCAACTATGGACTGTCCCAGCAACTATGGACTGTCCCAGCAACTATGGACTCACCCAGCAACTATGGACTGACCCAGCAACTATGGACTCACCCAGCAACTATGGACTGACCCAGCAACTATGGACTCACCCAGCAACTATGGACTGACCCAGCAACTATGGACTGACCCAGCAACTATGGAGTGACCCAGCAACTATGGACTGACCCAGCAACTATGGACTCACCCAGCAACTATGGACTCACCTAGCAACTATGGACTCACCCAGCAACTATGGACGACCCCAACTATGGACTCACCCAGCATCTATGGACTCACCCAGCAACTATGGACTCACCCAGCAACTATGGACTCACCCAGCAACTATGGACTGACCCAGCAACAATGGACTCACCCAGCAACTATGGACTCACCCAGCAACTAGGGACTCACCCAGCAACTATGGACTCACCCAGCAACTATGGACTCACCCAGCAACTATGGACTCACCCAGCAACTATGGACTCACCCAGCAACTATGGACTCACCCAGCAACTATGGACTCACCCAGCAACTATGGACTCACCCAGCAACTATGGACGACCCCAACTATGGACTCACCCAGCAACTATGGACTCACCCAGCAACTATGGACTGACCCAGTAACTATGGACTGATCCAGCAACTATAGACTGGCCCATTTGCTATAAATTTGGAATTGTGATTAGCTAACTAATTGACGGATCCTCTTCTTTGGAGCTATACAGAACTTATCACATTGTGCAGAAGTGAATCATGGACAGTCTGCGGATTAGTGGCAAATAGTGTGAGCGCTAAGTGGATGTTTTATTTAAGAATGGGAAAAGGGGGGGGGGGGTGTTATGAAAAGAGCGAAACTGATGTGCACAATTCCAACGGGAAATTCTGAAATCTGGAGAGACAGAAGCAGAACGGACACACGAGTTAACAAAGATATCTTTGTAAAACGGTTAAGAATTAGGCACGCATGTACATCTAACATTCTGTCATTTTGATCTCCCAACTTTCATACATCATTTCATTAATACATCATTTCATTTACATTTCATTTCATTCATACGTCATTTCATTCATTTATCATTTTATTCATACAACATTTCATGCATACATCATTTCATTCATACATCATTTCATTCATACATCATTTCATTCATTTATCATTTCATTCATACATCATTTCATGCATACATCATTTCATTCATACGTCATTTCATGCATACATCATTTTATGCATACATCATTTTATTCATACATCATTTCATTCATACATCATTTCATTCATACATTTGTCAACAAGTAACAGTAAATGTTATCAACAACAGCTAAACATTACCTAACAGTTTGTGGTTCAGTGGTGTTTCCTGCATGAAGTGTACATAGCTCCGTTTGACTATATTATTTAATTCTTTTTTCTTGTTGTAAAGACAACTCTACTACATTAAAGGTCTAAGTTTGTGTACATATTGTACAGTGGCCTGCAAATGAATGACAGGACCAACAGACTTAAGGGAAGATCATTTATGTGAATACGTAATAGCCGAGGGCAAAGAACAGAGCCTTAGATCACTCCGGGATTTATTGTGGAGTTCAAGAGAATAACTGTTGGACAGACTGACACAAAGGCATGACAAAACATCTGTATCAGAAATGAGTGGCAAGACAAGAAATAGGAAATATGGTAAAGACATGATGACAAAACACGAGACAGAAGGCTGGGGACAGACATGATGACAATACACGAGACAGAAGGCTGGACAGAGACATGATGACAATACACGAGACAGAAGACTGGACAGAGACATGATGACAAGACAGAAGACAGAAGGCTGGGGGACTGACATGATGACAAAGAAGAGATAGATGGCAGGGCTCAGATATGATGACAAAACACGAGACAGAAGGCTGGGGACAGACATGATGACAATACACGAGACAGAAGACTGGAGAGAGACATGATGACAAGACAGAAGACAGAAGGCTGGGGGACTGACATGATGACAAAGAAGAGATAGATGGCAGGGCTTAGATATGGTGGCTAGACACGAGACAGAAGGCTGGGTAAAGACGTGATGGCAAACGACATCAGAGGCGTTGAGGTTGTGAACAGTTTTACAGTTCCGCGATCCTCGAGGACTAGGGTTCGTTGTCCGTGGCATAAAGTTTTGTCCCTACCAAGATAGTTGTCGTAATTTTCGATCGACCACACGAGAGTTGTACCGTGGTAGGCATCGATGCCTCAGTGTATAATATTCCTTAAGACAACATAGGGTACACTAACTAACCTTCACTGTAGAGTCGGTATGTACTTGTTTACCCGAGACAGAAGGTTGCGGAAAGACATGACCACCAACGGAAACGGTTGTGTCCAATGTTTGTTGCATATTTCTTTTCTTGTTATGCGTGCCCATCGTTGTAAGTTTATGTCCTATGTTCGATGAAAGATTAAGGGACGGCCCTATGATGTCATCATCCAATGTGGAATACGTGTACACACAGACGGTCGCTATGGGAGACAGAAAGCACCGTTGGAAAGCAACCGTCCAGAAAATTAAAGACGATATGAAAAGTCAGTTTGCAAATTGACAGACCCATAATATCAAGTCATTGGCAGACAGAGATATGGGCACTCGGTTGTCTAGCAGGGGAGGTAGCTAGATGGGGCTAGCGTGGCTGACAAGCTGATGTAAAGGCGAGAGTCCCAAGACTGTGCTGGTAACTTGGGGTAATAATATATCGAACGGTCAAACAAACAGGCATATGCTCTCACAGAATGAGAGATGGACACATAAACAAATATGCTGAAGTAGACAGACTGCGAACATAAAGACGCACGCCGAGGCAGATACACTGATAAAATCGCATGCAAGAAATTACTGAGCAGAGACAGAGAGAGACAGACACACACAGACATTAAGACAGGCCTTCATGCATGCCGAAACAAGCTAAGTCAGACAGACAAACACACACACGGACACAAATGTAGACAATCATAAAAACAGACCAACAATGAAAATCAGAATGACAAAGAGAAAGAAACAGAGAGTAGGAGAGAGTAAGAGAAAGCGATGGAGCCAGAGATGAGGAGAGAGAGTGAGGGGGAGAGAAAGAGATGGAGCCAGAGATGAGGAGAGAGAGTGAGGGGGAGAGAAAGAGATGGAGCCAGAGATTAGAAGAGAGAGTGAGGGAGAGAGAAAGAGGTGGAGCCAGAGATGAGGAGAGAGAGTGAGGGGAGAGAAAGAGATGGAGCCAGAGATGAGGAGAGAGAGTGAGGAAAGAGAAAGAGATGGAGCCAGAGATTAGAAGAGAGAGAGAGAGTGTGTGAGGGGAAGAGAAAGAGATGGAGCCAGAGATTAGAAGAGAGAGAGAGTGTGTGAGGGGGAGAGAAAGAGATGGAGCCAGAGATGAGGGGAGAGAGAGAGAGTAACGGGGAGAGAAAGAGATGGAGCCAGAGATTAGAAGAGAGAGAGTGTGTGAGGGGGAGAGAAAGAGATGGAGCCAGAGATGAGAAGAGAGAGATTGAGGGGGAGAGAAAGAGATAGAGCCAGAGATGAGGAGAGAGAGAGAGTGAGGGGGAGAGAAAGAGATGGAGTCAGAGATGGGGAGAGAGAAAGGGGGGGGGGAGAGATGGAGACAGAGATGAGGATACAGAGATGAGGAGAGAGAGAGTGAGGGGGAGAGGAAGAGATTGAGCCAGAGATGAGGAGAGAGTGAGGGGGGGGGAGAAAGAGATGGAGCCAGAGATGTGGAGAAAGAGAGTGAGGGGGAGAGAAAGAGATGGAGCCAGACGTGACGAGAGAGATACAGTGAGGGGGAAAGAAAGAGAGGGAGCTAGAGATGAGGAGAGAGAGTGAGTTAGGGGAAGAGAAAGAGATAGAGCTAGAGATGAGAAGAGAGAGGGAGAGTGAGGGGGAGAGAAAGAGATGGAGCCAGAGATGAGGAGACAGAGATAAGGAGAGAGAGAGTGAGGGGAGATAAAGAGATGGAACCAGAGATGAGGAGAGAGAGATTGACGGGGAGAAAAAGAGATAAAGCCAAAGCAGAGGAGAACGAGCGAACGAACGAACAAACTTTATTTTCAAAGGGTTACGAATTGGGCATGCAGGCCCGTCTGACATTCGGCCCTTCTAAGCACACATTTTTCAGAGTACCAATACCTGTTATCTATAATGCATGTTATGGATTTAATAAAGAAATATAATTATAGTATAATGCATACACACATCATGTGTACACAATCGTACACACTCACACACACACGTATACATACTCCTATGTTCTCATACATGCGAACTCATACACAGACATACATGATACATACACACATGCATCTACATACATATACAAGCATACACATACATAGATATAAATGCACAAACAGAAAACACACACACATACATTTATGGATATACATGCACAAACACATTCCATACATACACATCTATACATGCACCCATGCATACACACATTTACAATCACATGTACAGACACCAACATATGCCCAAAACCACACATTTACACTTATATGAATATATACACCCACATACATGTATACATATATTCACACATACATACATACATTTATACATAAACTCACATCTTTACACACATACATACATACCTTAATATACTTTCATATATCCACATGCATACACACACAATCACACACACATGCATACTTGCATGCTTTTATAAATACACAAACACCCACATACCTACACAGCTACATATATCTGCATACACCCACATTATACATAAATATACACACACATACAATCACATACTTACACAGCTACATTTACATTCATACATTCTCATTCATACAGACATACATAATACATACATGCACCTACATACATATACGCACACATACACACATCCACATGTATACATACATACATAGGCTAAATCTGCATGCATAATAATATAAACATACATCAACATACATATACAAACATAAAACAAACACATCTTTTAAATAGACATACATGCGCGCGCACACACACACATCCATACATACACACATCCATACATACACACATCCATACATACACAAATCCACACATACACTCACATACTTACATACACACATACTTGCAAACACACATAAATTCACACACATACTTACACAGATACATATGCATACATACATCCACCAACATGCATACAAACAAACATACATGCATACATACACACACATAACATACATACACACATATGCATGCATACAGACATAAATAATCACACAAACAGACACCCTCATACAAACATTCACTTATATACATACATACATACATGCATACATAATACAGACACACACACAATTACACTCATATACAATCACACATACATCCATATCCTTACAACTTACATACATAAATACACACACATACTTACAAACCTAAAAATACAGACATATATCCACATATATATACACACACTAACAATCACACTCATATACAATCACACATACATCCATATCCTTACAACTTACATACATAAATACACAAACATACTTACAAGCCTAAAAATACAGACACATATCCACATATATATACACACACTAACAATCACACACATCCACCCACATAATACGTATAAGTAAGATTATAATGGTGAATTATTAACTACATCTATGGTGGCCTATAATCACTATTAAGCATACATTTTAAAAGGCTGCGGTTAAACGAGCACATACTCATATTTTCAGATCGAGTGGGAGGTGATTCCATAAATGAGCAGCAGAATATGACAAACTTGTTTTATATAGATCTAATCTAGGCTTCGGCAAATGCAATAAATTTAGCCGTTTGCTGGTATTAGGGTTGGTTTGAATTAACTGGAGAAGATAATCTGCAGTGTTCTCAGCTAAAATTTTATGAATAAATTTGGCTTTATTAAAAATTAATCGTTTTTAAAATGGGAGAATTCTTAACTGGCTATGGAGATGATTTTTATCGGTATGTTTTCTATCCAAAACTAGGTGTAAAGCGCGATTTTGTAGAGAACACAGTCGTTTTAAGTTGGATTTGGAGCAACCATCCCAAACCGTGGAACAATAGTCGATATGGGCTTGAATGTAGGATACATAAAATATTTTTCTTGTACTCTGGTCCAGAAAGTGCTGAATTTTGGCTAACTGATAGACTTTTTGTGCTACTTTCTTGGTTATGGCTTACCTAGTTCATTCTGTAATGAACGTCCTAAATCATCATAGTTCTCATTATTAGTGTATACAGTACAGTCATTTGCAAATAGGTCACATGTTGTGCTAAGATGTAAGGGAAGGTCATTAATATATGTGGCAAAAAGCAATGGTCCTAGTATTGAACCCTGAGGAACGCCTATGTTTAGCTGTGTGGAATCTGAAAGGCAGTTCTCAAAGGAAACTACTTGTCGTCGATCAGACAAGAATGACTTCATTAATTTTATTAAATTGTTGTTAGTTTTTAAGGTAATTAGTTTGTTAATTAAAATATCATGATCAACCATATCAAATGCTTTCTTAAAACTAACAAAAACTGCTCCACACATCTTGCCATTGTTTATGTTAGCATGCCAGTTATCTGTCATTTTTGTCAAGGCAGTATGACAAGAGTATTTAGGCCTGAACCCTGACTGACTATGGATGATTAGATTGTTGTTATTTAAATACTGAAATATTATTTTATGTATGTGTTTCTCTAATGGTTTTGATAGTGATGATAGTAAAGAAATTGAGCCAGGTTTATATAGAGGATACACTTTTGCAACTTTAAATGCAGAAGGAAAGTAGGTTTTGGCAAGACACTGATTATATATGAAAGTTAAGGATTCGCTTATCACTGGTGCAGCACATCGAAGAATTCTATTACTGACACCATCCAAGCCAGACGAGTTTGTCTGCTTGAGGTTGGTGAGGTATTTATATACTTCAGCAACAGACATGAGAGGAATCTCAGAAGGACAATCATTAATGCATTTGTCATCACTAAATGATGCCAACAGGCTTAAATCGCTCTGTGTATCTGGTATGGCGGATTTTAAATTTTCTATTTCCGATTTAAAAAAAAAATTACTAAAATCATTATATGAAAGAGAATCTGGTTTTACAGGATCTGAATGATGTTTCTTGTAGGTCAGCATGTTAATCGCCTTCCATATGTCTGTACTGTTTGATTTATCTATAATCAAAATGATCTTTCTTGATCCTACGGATCATATATTGCACTTTATTTCTTAGCCTACGATACTCTATAACATTTTTATTTTTAGGAGAGAGAGAGAGTGAGGGGAGAGAAAGAGATGGAGCCAGAGATGAGGAGAGAACGAACGAACGAACGAACGAACTTTATTTTCAAAAGGGTTACAAATTAGGCACGCAGGCCTGTCTTACATTCGGCCCTTCCAAACTTCCATCTTTCACATGTGGCACAGTCGTGCCTATACATCCCCCAAGAAATAGATGTGCCTAAGTCGGCCAAGTGGAAAGAATATGGTTCGTATCTCTCTTCAATCGTACTCAAGAACAAGGCCAGTGGTGTAATCAATTACATAAGAGCTGGTTTATTCATAATATTCTCGTCACACACATTTCATAAATTCAAAAAGCAATAGTATATGAACACTCCTTATTACTGGCTATTCGTATGCCTCTACGAGTTCCTTAACCACTCTTCTGGCTAAACTCCAAGTTTAACATATACCTTCTAAACGAAGTAAATAACTAGTTTTCTCCAAACCGGTTTCTCTAGCGGTCTAGCCCTAACTGTCTTCTCATGGCGGTTCCGGCGCTAACTCACTGTTCTAGTTAAACTCTAAGTTTAACATACTCTTCTAAACGAAGTAAAGCACTAGTTTTCTCCTAACCGGTTTCTCTAGTGGTCTAGTCCTAACTGTCTTCTCATGGCGGTTCCGGGGCTAACTAACTTCTCAAGCCCCTGGCTCTGACTTTATTCCACCGCTTTCCCGCTCCTCCTGGCGTACCATCTTAATCACTCCCCTGTCACCTGTCCTTGGTGGTCACGTTTGGATGAACGTATCTCGTCAGCTGGTCACAGCTCACAGGTACTCGTCGAATGTTTCACCCCTCACTGTCAGATGTCATGGCGGTGTGTTCTGCATAGCTGGCTAGGCCATGGCTTTCTAATCACCCATTCTGTCATTTCACACAGTGATGGATTAGTACGCCGTGTGGTGGTCTGAAATGTATGCTTGTTCATTTAACCCCTTTCTGCCTATATTTCATTACACACACAGCAGTTGTATTTCATCAATGAAGCATGTTATATTCATGTAATAATATACATATTATATATATGAAGTCAAAAACAAAAGCATGGCTGGTAAAATATGTACGCACGCTCACGCGCGAACACACACACCCACATACACATACAAGCCCAATGACTCACTTACACACAAACATATAGGCACTAAGTACACACATACATCCACATACATACGAACATGCACACACACATACATACATGCATACATACATACATACATACAACATACATACATACATACATACATACATACATACATACATACATACATAATACATACATACATACATACATACATACATACATACATACATACATATACATACATACATACATACATACCATACATATACATACATACATACATACATACATACATACATACATACATACATACATACATACATACATACAATACATACATACATACATACATACATACATACATACATACATACATACATACATACATACATACATACATACATACATCATACATACATACATACATACATACATACATACATACATACATACATACATACATACATACATACATACATACATACATACATACATACATACATACATACATACATACATACATACATACATACATACATACATACATACATACATACATACATACATACATACATACATGCATACATACATGCATACATACACAGAAAGAGACTCACACAGATACACACAAAGCCACGCACAGCCACTGACAGACACATATACACATGCAGCCATACACACCTACAGACACAAAATGGCACACACACACTGACACACAGAGACGGACACAAACACATGCTAACACACCCACAGACGCACAAATACTCGCACAGACACACACATGCAGACGCACACACACACACACATTATCAAAAATTTGAACATACAAATACCACGCGAAACAACACACAGAGAAACACACAGACACACGCAGAAACACCTACAGACACAGCATAGATACACACAAACAGACAGACACACACAGACAGACAAACATGCAGCCAAGCCACCCCGCACATATCCACATACAATCACACACACAAACACACGCAGCCACACATACAGATAGAAATAAAAACATACACACACACAGACACACAACACAGACTGACACGCACACTGACACGCAGACAGACACACACAGACACGCACCCAGACACCATACAGACAAACAGACACACGCCTACACAGAGAGAGAGAGAGTGAGGGGGAGAGATAGAGATGGAGCTAGATATGAGAAGAGAGAGAGAGAGAGTGAGGGGGAGAGAAAGAGATAGAGCCAGAGATAAGGAGAGAGAGTGAAGGGGAGAGAAAGAGATGGAGACAGAGATGAGGAGAGAGAGTGAGGGGGAGAGAAAGAGATGGAGACAGAGATAAGGAGAGAGAGTGAAGGGGAGAGAAAGAGATGGAGACAGAGATGAGGAGAGAGAGTGAGGGGGGAGAGAAAGAGATAGAGCCAGAGATAAGGAGAGAGAGTGAAGGGGAGAGAAAGAGATGGAGACAGAGATAAGGAGAGAGAGTGAGGGGGGGGGAGAAAGAGATGGAGACAGAGATGAGGAGAGAGAGTGAGGGGGGAGAGAAAGAGATGGAGCCAGAGATGAGGAGAGAGAGTGAGGGGGAGAGAAAGAGATGGAGCCAGAGATGAGGAGATAGAGAGTGAAGGGGAGAGAAAGAGATGGAGCCAGAGATGAGACGAGAGAGAGTGAGGGGGAGAGAAAGAGATGGAGCCAGAGATGAGGAGAGAGAGAGGGGGAGAGAAAAAAAGCGAGAGAGAGACAGGGAGAATTAAAGAGAGACTGCCCGTACACCTTAACTCTGCACTCAGACAGACGAACGGACAGACAGCTAAATAAACAGGGCATGCATGCAGGTAGTCAAACACACTGTCAGACAGAAAGAACGAACCAACAAACTTTAATTTCAAAGCGTCAAATTTTGGGCACCAAGGTCTGTCTTATTTGAACTCTTTCTAAACACACGCACCCTTCATTACCAATCGAATGTTGTCTTTAAAGACAGACAGACAGACAGACAGACAGACAGACAGACAGACAGATAGATAGAAAGATAGATAGATAGATAGATAGATAGATAGATAGATAGATAGATAGATAGATAGATAGATAGATAGATAGATAGATAGATAGATAGATAGATAGATAGATAGATAGATAGATAGATAGATAGATAGATAGATAGATAGATAGATAGATAGATAGATAGATAGATAGATAGATAGATAGATAGATAGATAGATAGATAGATAGATAGATAGATAGATAGATATAGATAGACAGACAGAAAGATAGATAGATAGATAGATAGATAGATAGATAGATAGATAGATAGATAGATAGATAGATAGATAGATAGATAGATAGATAGATAGATAGATAGATAGATAGATAGATAGATAGATAGATAGATAGATAGATAGATAGATAGATAGATAGATAGATAGATAGATAGATAGATAGATAGATAGATAGATAGATAGATAGATAGATAGATAGATAGATAGATAGATAGATAGATAGATAGATAAAGAGAGAGAGAGGGGGGGGGCAGCTCATACACCATTCCTTCAGCAAGTGAATCCTTTATACCAGCAGCCGAGAGAAAGTAATATTGCAGCGCCCGTTGAGCACCCCGCTGAGCGCCCCTTTCAATGACAGCCATATCTCAGTTTAATCAGGAGTCGAGGATGGGATGACCAACTATAAATCAGACTGCTTGGAGAAAGAAAATTCTTCATAAAGGTTAAATAGACTAGTTCAATCACAAATTGTATTTTCGCGTTGGCTCGTCTTTCTATCAGTCCACTGTTGTAGTTCAAACTGTGACGTTATTGTTGGTCTCTGGGTATCCTGAAGGGGGTGGGGGGGGGGGGGGGGGGGGTGTGCTTTGTTTGCATGTGTGCGCGCGCGCGCGCGTGTGTGTGTGTGTGTGTGTGTGTGTGTGTGTGTTTTAACTTGATATTGGCTTTCTAAATGTTTATATCAACACAACATGTTTGATTGACTTTACTGATGACATACAATTGTCGTCTGAAAGTCTAAAGTCTAAACGGGCCCAATGCACACACACAAACAGCCCGCCGGCCCAATTTGGTAACCCTTTGAAAATAAAATCAGTTTGTTCGTGAAAGAATACCTGACATAGACTGGCTTGAGGGTCAGAAGTCTAGAGTTCAAATTTGCATCCAGCGTATTTTTCTCCCTTTAGAACTGTCCTTGACTGACAGTTCCACCAAGCCAAAAATGGTCACCGGGTAAAGTCCAGGGAAATAAAGACGGGCGGAGACATACTGACCTCATGACCTATCCAGTAGCAGGGGTCTACTACTAAAGGACCACTGTGCTGAAGGTAGACACGTGACAGTTACTGGTATTCTGGAGGTATATTGGTCCAGAAATGTAAGCATGGTGCAGAGATGTGAGCATTAGTGCAGAGATGTGAGCATTAGTGCAAAGATGTGAGCATTAGTGCAGAGATGTGAGCATTAGTGCAAAGATGTGAGCATTAGTGCAGAGATGTGAGCATTAGTGCAAAGATGTGAGCATTAGTGCAGAGATGTGAGCATTAGTGCAAAGATGTGAGCATTAGTGCAGAGATGTGAGCATTAGTGCAGAGATGTGAGCATTAGTGCAGAGATGTGAGCATTAGTGCAGAGATGTGAGCATTAGTGCAGAGATGTGAGCATTAGTGCAGAGATGTGAGCATTAGTGCAGAAATGTGAGCATTAGTGCAGAGATGTGAGCATTAGTGCAGAGAGATTTGAGCATTAGTGCAGAGATGTGAGCATTAGTGCAGAGAGATGTGAGCATTAGTGCAGAGATGTGAGCATTAGTACAGAGATGTGAGCATTAGTGCAGAGATGTGAGCATTAGTACAGAGATGTGAGCATTAGTGCAGAGATGTGAGCATTAGTGCAGAGATGTGAGCATTAGTGCAGAGATGTGAGCATTAGTGCAGAGATGTGAGCATTAGTGCAGAGATGTGAGCATTAGTGCAGAGATGTGAGCATTAGTGCAGAGATGTGAGCATTAGTGCAGAGATGTGAGCATTAGTGCAGAGATGTGAGCATTGGTGCAGAGATGTGAGCATTAGTGCAGAGATGTGAGCATTAGTGCAGAGATGTGAGCATTAGTGCAGAGATGTGAGCATTAGTGCAGAGATGTGAGCATTAGTGCAGAGATGTGAGCATTAGTGCAGAGATGTGAGCATTAGTGCAGAGATGTGAGCATTAGTGCAGAGATGTGAGCATTAGTGCAGAGATGTGAGCATTAGTGCAGAGATGTGAGCATTGGTGCAGAGATGTGAGCATTAGTGCAGAGATGTGAGCATTAGTGCAGAGATGTGAGCATTAGTGCAGAGATGTGAGCATTAGTGCAGAGATGTGAGCATTAGTGCAGAGATGTGAGCATTAGTGCAGAGATGTGAGCATTAGTGCAGAGATGTGAGCATTAGTGCAGAGATGTGAGCATTAGTGCAGAGATGTGAGCATTAGTGCAGAGATGTTAGCATTGGTGCAGAGATGTCAGTATGAGCGCAGAGATGTGAGCATTAGTGCAGAGATGTGAGCATTAGTACAAAGATGTCAGCAATAGTGCAGAGATGTGAGCATTAGTGTAATGATGTACGCATTAGTGCAGTAGCGTTATAGCAATAGTGCAGTGATGTTATTTGCACTATCCCAAAAGGCGCACGTACAGCGCACGAACTCCGCAGCACGATTAAGGATTCCCGAACGAACATAGGTCAGTTAAATACGCCTATGAAGGCGTTGTAGCGAACAGCCAACAAACGTTGGTGTGGGTTCTACAGCGTCCTGGAAAGGACAAGCAAATCACGGAATAGGATAACAATTATCATTTGTAGGTGCGTTAAGTACATGGATGGCTATCAGCTTCCCCCTCCCCCCCCCCACTCCCTTCCCCTCTCTCTTTCTCTCTCTCTCTCTCTCTCTCTCTCTCTCTCTCTCTCTCTCTCTCTCTCACTTACACACACACACACACACACACTATCTATCTATCTATCTCTGTCTTTTTTTCTCTTTCGCTCTCTACTACTTTCGGCATAAGATAAACCCGATCAGCACGGACATACATCTCATACAAAGCATATTTATTCCCACCCTATGCCACTAGAGCCAGACCAGGTCAGTCACAACAGTCATCAACATTAGTTAGCAAATAAGAGAATGTGATGTCTCAAAAGGACGGCAGTAGTTACAAGAGGAGGAAACATGTCAGAAATGAGACCATAAGAAAACAAGTCGGCACAGAACCATTCGGAAATGACACACAAAGACAACAAATCAAATGGTTTGACCACTTATAAAAAATACCGTATAAGGCATACAGCAAGAAAGGAGGGGGAAGGAGAGTAAAGACAGACCAAGAACAAGGTGGAAAGATAACATCAAAGAAACTCATCTTCAAGACCAAGCAGCAGAACAGTATGTCTACACCGGAATCGGCAAAGGAGGAATTAAAGTGAAGAAGGAACACAAGTGGACCAGTGTTCTGATCGTTGACAATGTGCTACAGCATCCGTCTCATCTGCCAGGCTGTTCCCATGTCTGACTGATGGTGGATTGTACACCTGCCCGGCCGTTTCCATGTCTGACTGATGTGGATTGTTCACCTGCCCGGCCGTTTCCATTTTTGACTGATGTGGATTGTACACCTGCCCGGCCGTTTCCATGTCTGACTGATGTGGATTGTACACCTGCCCGGCCGTTTCCATGTCTTACTGATGGTGGACTATACACCTGCCCGGAGTTTCTATGTCTGACTAATAGTGGACTGTACACCTGCCCGGAGTTTCCATGTCTGACTAATTGTGGACTGTACACCTGCCCGGAGTTTCCATGTCTGACTAATGGTGGATTGTACGCCTGCCCGGAGTTTCCATGTCTGACTAATTGTGGACTGTACACCTGTCCGGAGTTTCCATGTCTGACTGATGGTGGACTGTACACCTGCCCGGAGTTTCCATGTCTAACTAATGGTGGACTGTACACCTGCCCGGAGTTTCCATGTCTGACTATTGGTGGACTGTACACCTGCCCAGCCGTTTCCATGTCTGACTGATAGTGGACTATACACCTGCCCAGCCGTTTCCATGTCTGACTGATGGTGGACTGTACACCTGCCCAGCCGTTTCCATGTCTGACTGATGGTGGACTGTACACCTGCCCAGCCGTTTCCATATCTGACTGATGATGGATTGTACACCTGCCTGGCTGTTTCCTTGTCTCACTGATGGTGGATTGTACACCTGCCCGGCTGTTTCCTTATCTGACTGATGGTGGATTGTACACCTGCCCGTCTGTTTCCATATCTGACTAATGGTGGACTGTACACCTGCCCGGAGTTTCTATGTCTGACTAATGGTGGACTGTACACCTGCCCGGAGTTTCTATGTCTGACTAATGGTGGACTGTACACCTGCCCGGAGTTTGCATTTCTGACTGATGGTGGACTATACACCTGCCCGGAGTTTCCATATCTGACTAATGGTGGACTGTACACCTGCCCGGAGTTTCTATGTCTGACTAATAGTGGACTGTACACCTGCCCGGAGTTCCCATGTCTGACTAATTGTGGACTGTACACCTGCCCGGAGTTTCCATGTCTGACTAATGGTGGATTGTACGCCTGCCTGGAGTTTCCATGTCTGACTAATTGTGGACTGTACACCTGCCCGGAGTTTCCATGTCTGACTGATGGTGGACTGTACACCTGCCCGGAGTTTCCATGTCTAACTAATGGTGGACTGTACACCTGCCCGGAGTTTCCATGTCTGACTATTGGTGGACTGTACACCTGCCCAGCTGTTTCCATGTCTGACTGATAGTGGACTATACACCTGCCCAGCCGTTTCCATGTCTGACTGATGGTGGACTGTACACCTGCCCAGCCGTTTCCATGTCTGACTGATGGTGGACTGTACACCTGCCTAGCCGTTTCCATATCTGACTGATGATGGATTGTACACCTGCCCGGCTGTTTCCTTGTCTCACTGATGGTGGATTGTACACCTGCCCGGCTGTTTCCTTATCTGACTGATGGTGGATTGTACACCTGCCCGGCTGTTTCCTTGTCTGACTGATGGTGGATTGTACACCTGCCCGGCTGTTTCCATGTCTGACTGATGGTGGATTGTAATCTGCCCAGTCTTCCTATGTCTGACTGATGGTGGATTGTACACCTGCCCAGTCTTCCTATGTCTGACTGATGGTGGATTGTACACCTGTCCAGTCTTCCTATGTCTGACTGATGGTGGATTGTAATCTGCCCAGTCTTCCCATGTCTGACTGATGGTGGATTGTACTCCTGATCTCAGAATACTTGTGAGATTGTCGTCCTAGGCCGAGACTCCTGTGCTACTGGTCCACTACCTCGGTGTGAACGAGACTTCTGTGCTACTGGTCCACTACCCCGGTGTGAACGAGACTTCTGTGCTACTGGTCCACTACCCCGGTGTGAACGTGTGAGACTCCTGTGCTACTGGTCCACTACCTCGGTGTGAACGTGTGAGACTCCTGTGCTACTGGTCCACTACCCCGGTGTGAACGAGACTTCTGTGCTACTGGTCCACTACCCCGGTGTGAACGAGACTCCTGTGCTACTGGTCCACTACCCCGGTGTGAACGAGACTCCTGTGCTACTGGTCCACTACCCCGGTGTGAACGAGACTCCTGTGCTACTGGTCCACTACCTCGGTGTGAACGAGACTCCTGTGCTACTGGTCCACTACCCCGGTGTGAACGAGACTTCTGTGCTACTGGTCCACTACCTCGGTGTGAACGTGTGAGACTCCTGTGCTACTGGTCCACTACCCCGGTGTGAACGAGACTCCTGTGCTAATGGTCCACTACCTCGGTGTGAACGTGTGAGACTCCTGTGCTACTGGTCCACTACCCCGGTGTGAACGAGACTTCTGTGCTACTGGTCCACTACCCCGGTGTGAACGAGACTTCTGTGCTACTGGTCCACTACCCCGGTGTAAACGAGACTCCTGTGCAACTGGTCCACTACCCCTGTGTGAACGTGTGAGACTCCTGTGCTACTGGTCCACTACCCCGGTGTGAACGTGTGAGACTTCTGTGCTACTGGTTCACTACCCCGGTGTGAACGAGACTTCTGTGCTACTGGTCCACTACCCCGGTGTGAACGTGTGAGACTCCTGTGCTACTGGTCCACTACCTCGGTGTGAACGAGACTCCTGTGCTACTGGTCCACTACCCCGGTGTGAACGAGACTCCTGTGCTACTGGTCCACTACCCCGGTGTGAACGTGTGAGACTCCTGTGCTACTGGTCCACTACCTCGGTGTGAACGTGTGAGACTCCTGTGCTACTGGTCCACTACCCCGGTGTGAACGTGTGAGACTTCTGTGCTACTGGTCCACTACCTCGGTGTGAACGTGTGAGACTCCTGTGCTACTGGTCCACTACCTCGGTGTGAACGTGTGAGACTCCTGTGCTACTGGTCCACTACCCCGGTCTGAACGTGTGAGACTCCTGTGCTAATGGTTCACTACCCCGGTGTGAACGTGTGAGACTCCTGTGCTACTGATCCACTACCCCGGTGTGAACGTGTGATACTTCTGTGCTACTGGTCCACTACCCCGGTGTGAACGTGTGAGACTTCTGTGCTAATGGTTCACTACCCCGGTGTGAACGTGTGAGACTCCTGTGCTACTGATCCACTACCCCGGTGTGAACGTGTGATACTTCTGTGCTACTGGTCCACTACCCCGGTGTGAACGTGTGAGACTCCTGTGCTACTGGTCCACTACCCCGGTGTGAACGTGTGAGACTCCTGTGCTACTGGTCCACTACACCGGTGTGAACGTGTGAGACTCCTGTGCTAATGGTTCACTACCCCGGTGTGAACGTGTGAGACTCCTGTGCTACTGATCCACTACCCCGGTGTGAACGTGTGATACTTCTGTGCTACTGGTCCACTACCCCGGTGTGAACGTGGGAGACTCCTGTGCTAATGGTCCACTACCCCGGTGTGAACGTCTGAGACTCCTGTGCTACTGGTCCACTACCTCGGTGTGAACGTGTGAGACTCCTGTGCTACTGGTCCACTACCCCGGTGTGAACGTGTGTGACTCCTGTGCTACTGGTCCACTACCTCGGTGTGAACGAGACTTCTGTGCTACTGGTCCACTACCCCGGTGTGAACGTGTGAGACTCCTGTGCTACTGGTCCACTACCTCGGTGTGAACGTGTGAGACTCCTGTGCTACTGGTCCACTACCCCGGTGTGAACGTGTGAGACTCCTGTGCTACTGGTCCACTACCTCGGTGTGAACGTGTGAGACTCCTGTGCTACTGGTCCACTACCTCGGTGTGAACGTGTGAGACTCCTGTGCTACTGGTCCACTACCTCGGTGTGAACGTGTGAGACTTCTGTGCTACTGGTCCACTACCTCGGTGTGAACGTGTGAGACTCCTGTGCTACTGGTCCACTACCTCGGTGTGAACGTGTGAGACTCCTGTGCTACTGGTCCACTACCCCGGTGTGAACGTGTGAGACTCCTGTGCTACTGGTCCACTACCTCGGTGTGAACGAGACTCCTGTGCTACTGGTCCACTACCCCGGTGTGAACGTGTGAGACTCCTGTGCTAATGGTCCACTACCTCGGTGTGAACGTGTGAGACTCCTGTGCTACTGGTCCACTACCCCGGTGTGAACGTGTGAGACTCCTGTGCTACTGGTCCACTACCCGGTGTGAACGAGACTCCTGTGCTACTGGTCCACTACCTCGGTGTGAACGTGTGAGACTCCTGTGCTAATGGTCCACTACCCGGTGTGAACGTGACTCCTGTGCTAATGGTCCACTACCCCGGTGTGAACGAGACTCCTGTGCTACTGGTCCACTACCCCGGTGTGAACGTGACTCCTGTGCTACTGGTCCACTACCCCGGTGTGAACGTGTGAGACTCCTGTGCTACTGGTCCACTACCTCGGTGTGAACGTGTGAGACTCCTGTGCTTCTGATCCACTCCCCCGGTGTGAACGTGTGAGACACTCCCCAGTGTGGTTTCTGTAGCCTGCTTTTGAGGGGAACAGTAAAGACACACTGCTCCGTCACAAACATGTCACAAAAGACACACTACCCCGTCACAAACATGTCACAACTAATTAGAGGTTTACTTAAATGGAATGATTTGGCCCAAAAGAAGCAGATATCAAAGCTTGTCTGTAAACCGCAACACAACAGATCATTATTTATGTTAAGGGCGAACGCAGAAGATTATATACCCCACAAGAAGAGCAAGTTGAGAGAGAGAGAGAGAGAGAGAGAGAGAGAGAGAGAGAGAGAGAGAGAGAAGAGAGAGAAGGGAAAGAAGAGAAGGAGAAAGAGAGAGGAAGAGAAAATATGGAAGAAAGTGAGAGAGAAAGTGAAAGAGAGAAAGGAAAAGAAACGCAAAACCAAACTAATATGTGTGAGAGAGAGAGAGAGAGAGAGAGAGAGAGAGAGAGAGAGAGAGAGAGAGAAAGAGAGAGAGAGGTGGGGAGAATTAATAGACAATGAAAGTGAGACTAACAGACGAATCGGGAGAGAGAGAATAAATAGAAACAAAACAGCAATCCCTGGCGCCCCTTTTCTCTGTGACACATAAAGGAAGAGGAAGTAAGTACCAAGAGGGGAGATTCTGACAGAGCATAAACAAGCAGACAGAGGGAAAGAATAAAGATAATACAAAAGAGGAAGAGTGAGAGAGAGAGAAAAGACAATCATTCACCAATGTCTGGCCCCACACATAGACAATGTGAGAAAAGGAGAGAGAAGGAGAACGTGGTAAAGGGGGTAGAGGGTGGGGAGAAACGCGCGAGAAAGAAAACGTAACTGACAAAGAAAGCATGATATTTAAGAAAAAAACATTTATAAAACTATAATCGCACATTTCATCTCACAAACAATGGTAAGAAAATGAAAACAGAATTAAAAAAAAAAAAAAAACAAATACAAACAAGAAAACATGAGCAAGTACAACTTCTTGTGGCGATAATTTGCTAAGACTTCTGTTGCACGCTAAACACGCACTCTCCACATCAGATGGCTAATGACGTGTGAAGATTTGATGTGTACTGCTTGTCTCTGTAATGTCACCTTTTACTTTCTCTTCTGCGTGCCTTTTATCTCGTTCTTGTTTTACAAATATAAAGAAATGTAGTTTGAACACAAATAACACTGGTCTTGACTAAAAGAGGATTGAATTATGAGATTTACATGTGTTATTTATTGTAGTATTTTGTAATGTTTGTTAGTTTTAAAGTTATTTTTTTATCCTTCAATTGTATTCTTTGCATTCTTCTCAGAATCCACATCTCTGCCACAAGTAAATTTTGTTCAGACTGTCTGCATATTTTCCATGCTTCACATACACATAGCAACACAGGTTTTACATAACATTGACACTCATTATTTTTTCTCACTGCAGGTGACACCTTCTTGTTGGTGAGACTCTTGTGTATCTTGCTAAAGGTCAGCATTGAGATGGCAAATCGTGTCCTAATTTCTGCGAGGCATCCTGCGACAGATTTTATGATTGTTTCTAAATAGTTATATCTCTTTGTGCCCTAATATTCAGTTTCCTTAAGTCTCCATGCCACATAACCTGTGTTACATAATTTCTTGTGTGACAATATTCATTTACCATAACTCTCTGTGTCACGCTATTCATTATTCCTGATTCTCCATGCCGTGTTGTTAATTTTCTATAACTCTCAGTCACATGAATCTGTTAAACTTAGTCACCCAGCGCCATCTGTTACGCATCTCCCTCCCGTAAAGTACAATTATTTCAAGCCTGTCTTTCCAGACATATATTACTAAAGTAACCACATGTCTAAGTGAATAGCCTCCATGACATCCGCCCGATACTGCAAGAAGTACTAACTAACCAAACCCGTATGGGTGACCTTGAACGTTACGCTGTCGACAGGTAGAGCTGCAACCCTCGGCTGGTACGTTGTCGAGGTCAGGGTGGGGCCGGAAGTCACCCAGTGAATTTGAAAATGATAACGGCAACATTCAAGTGAGAAAGTCGCCACCGATTGGTGCAGATACGATATGCACAATGTCACACCTTCACAAACGGCTCTGTTGGACCGGAAATACCAATACGTGTGTGTACTAGGTCATGGAATGGTGCGTACCTCAGCTAGTGGTGTTTGGTTAGGCCAAGTCGCAAGATTGCGGGCAGAAGTCCGCTGATCTTGGGAATGGGTTCAGACGTGGCACCAATTGGACAAACATTTAGTGGGCCAGAGTACACATATTGTCTTGTTCTCGTGACTGTAAAAGTATCTGTAGTTGTCAGCTCTTTTTTCCCCTTGTCGTTTAACCTTTGTCATTGTACGGACTGTGGCTTTGGCAGTGCGAACGCGCTTTGTAATGCCATGGTGCCTGGTTCGATCCCAGCTGTGGAAAATGTGTTTTGGGCTGGTTTCGATAGTGGTACCAAGAACTCACCGTTTATAGGCAATGGCAAACTACTGAACGTAAAATTTGCCTAGGAAAATCAAAACAGCGAAAAAATGCTGGGGTTGTTTCTACAACGTCCTGCAAAATTAGGCAAATAATTATTTCCATTGAGCTTAGTTTATATTATTTTGAACAAATATACAAAAAGTATCAATTCTGAGGGAGGCATTGTATGTCACAGATATTTCTTCGTCTTGACTTACCGGCTGCTGTGAACTTCAGTGAAAAACTCTGGGTATTTGACTAACTTTAGACCTGACTCTTGTTACACAACTTGAATGTTGTGTGCACAAACGTTTCACAGATCTGGCTTACTTTTATGCAGATTCTTCGCCAGATGTCTCCAATTAGTCGACTGCTACGACATGCTTGTTGGGAAGTTAGAGGCTTTATTGTTGCTTTCGCCCACAATGTGTCCCAGAAACCCACACAGGGACGGGGCATGTGAACTAATACACTGGGTTCATCTAGCAACTGTCTCTGACAGGGGACAGGGAAAACATCAGCTGAGGGGCGGACATTAGGGGTTCATCTAGCAACTGTCTCTGACAGGGGACAGGGAAAACATCAGCTGAGGGACGGACATTAGGGGTCCATCTAGAGACGGTCTCTGACAGGGGACAGGGAAAACATCAGCTGAGGGACGGACATTAGGGGTCCATCTAGAGACGGTCTCTGACAGGGGACAGGGAAAACATCAGCTGAGGGACGTACATTAGGGACATGTAGAGACGGTCTCTGACAGGGGGACAGGGAAAAACATCAGCTGAGGGACGGACATTAGGGGTTCATCTAGCAACTGACAGGGGACAGGGAAAACATCAGCTGAGGGGCGGACATTAGGGGTTCATCTAGCAACTGTCTCTGACAGGGGACAGGGAAAACATCAGCTGAGGGGCGGACATTAGGGGTTCATCTAGCAACTGTCTCTGACAGGGGACAGGGAAAACATCAGCTGAGGGACGGACATTAGGGGTCCATCTAGAGACGGTCTCTGACAGGGGACAGGGAAAACATCAGCTGAGGGACGGACATTAGGGGTCCATCTAGAGACGGTCTCTGACAGGGGACAGGGAAAACATCAGCTGAGGGACGGACATTAGGGATTCATGTAGAGACGGTCTCTGACAGGGGACAGGGAAAACATCAGCTGAGGGACGGACATTAGGGGTTCATCTAGCAACTGTCTCTGACAGGGGACAGGGAAAACATCAGCTGAGGGGCGGACATTAGGGGTTCATCTAGCAACTGTCTCTGACAGGGGACAGGGAAAACATCAGCTGAGGGGCGGACATTAGGGGTTCATCTAGCAACTGTCTCTGACAGGGGACAGGGAAAACATCAGCTGAGGGACGGACATTAGGGGTTCATCTAGCAACTGTCTCTGACAGGGGAGAGGGAAAACATCAGCTGAGGGGCGGACATTAGGGGTTCATCTAGCAACTGTCTCTGACAGGGGACAGGGAAAACATCAGCTGAGGGACGGACATTAGGGGTTCATCTAGCAACTGTCTCTGACAGGGGACAGGGAAAACATCAGCTGAGGGGCGGACATTAGGGGTTCATCTAGCAACTGTCTCTGACAGGGGACAGGGAAAACATCAGCTGAGGGGCGGACATTAGGGGTTCATCTAGCAACTGTCTCTGACAGGGGACAGGGAAAACATCAGCTGAGGGGCGGACATTAGGGGTTCATCTAGCAACTGTCTCTGACAGGGGACAGGGAAAACATCAGTCTGACAGGGGACGGACATTAGGGGGGTTCATCATCTAGCAACTGTCTCTGACAGGGGACAGGGAAAACATCAGCTGAGGGACGGACATTAGGGGTTCATCTAGCAACTGTCTCTGACAGGGGACAGGGAAAACATCAGCTGAGGGACGGACATTAGGGGTTCATCTAGCGACTGTCTCTGACAGGGGACAGGGAAAACATCAGCTGAGGGACGGACATTAGGGGTTCATCTAGCAACTGTCTCTGACAGGGGACAGGGAAAACATCAGCTGAGGGACGGACATTAGGGGTTCATCTAGCAACTGTCTCTGACAGGGGACAGGGAAAACATCAGCTGAGGGACGGACATTAGGGGTTCATCTAGAGACGGTCTCTGACAGGGGACAGGGAAAACATCAGCTGAGGGGCGGACATTAGGGGTCCATCTAGAGACGGTCTCTGACAGGGGACAGGGAAAACATCAGCTGAGGGACGGACATTAGGGGTCCATCTAGAGACGGTCTCTGACAGGGGACAGGGAAAACATCAGCTGAGGGACGGACATTAGGGGTCCATCTAGAGACGGTCTCTGACAGGGGACAGGGAAAACATCAGCTGAGGGACGGACATTAGGGATTCATGTAGAGACGGTCTCTGACAGGGGACAGGGAAAACATCAGCTGAGGGACGGACATTAGGGGTTCATGACAGGGGACAGGGGAAAACATCAGCTGAGGGACGGACATTAACATGTAGCAACTGTCTCTGACAGGGGACAGGGAAAACATCAGCTGAGGGACGGACATTAGGGGTTCATCTAGCGACGGTCTCTGACAGGGGACAGGGAAAACATCAGCTGAGGGGCGGACATTAGGGGTTCATCTAGCAACTGTCTCTGACAGGGGACAGGGAAAACATCAGCTGAGGGACGGACATTAGGGGTTCATCTAGCAACTGTCTCTGACAGGGGACAGGGAAAACATCAGCTGAGGGACGGACATTAGGGGTTCATCTAGAGACGGTCTCTGACAGGGGACAGGGAAAACATCAGCTGAGGGGCGGACATTAGGGGTCCATCTAGCAACTGTCTCTGACAGGGGACAGGGAAAACATCAGCTGAGGGACGGACATTAGGGGTCCATCTAGAGACGGTCTCTGACAGGGGACAGGGAAAACATCAGCTGATGTTGGAAAGACCAGGTAATATTTGTTGAGTTGTTTACAACTAAAGGTTTCCACACAAAAGACCTACTTTAACTTATTTTTGTTTCTTCTTGTAAATATTGTGCCGCCTCCGAAATCCAGGTTGGCTAATTTTCTTACAGCTGAGTTCCCAAGTCCTGCGTAAATGCCCAATAAAATTAAGAAATATTATTTGTATTAATATTATTATCAGTATATTGTGTTGAATGGTAAATAAATATATTAACTAAAATAAATAATATGAAATTTCAAAGGCTCCTAACAAGACCGTCTCTACGTGGGGGAACAGGCAGATGTGTTTGCTAACCAATCATGGGGGATTGAGACTGTTGGTGCCTGGGCGGCCAGGTTTGGGCCACTGCTCGTTCATTCATTATTATTCTGTTATGCCATTTCATGTCACACAGGGCTCACAATCTATTCCTCTATTCAAGTGCATCCTTTGTAATCTCTTTCATATCATGGATGAAATCCAGTCCAGCATTATTGGCCTCCCTCATCAACGTTCCTTTTATGGTTTCTTTTTTAACATCCTCAACCTTTAGTTTTAATTTCACTGTCTGTGGCTGGTTCTGTTAGTTTCTTCTCAGGATAGACGCCTTACAGAACCGTCATCTTGGTCTGATAACTGGATCACTGTTGATGTCAGTGGTCGCTGAAATATATCTCTTACATCTACACCTCTCCTGATACTGGGTAGAGGGGACTGCGTTGTCTTGGGGAATGGTGTCCGCCTCGAGTGCTAGAGGTCCCGGGTTCAAGCCTCGGCGAAGGCTGGCTTTTTTTCTGTTCACGGTGACTATTATTAATTTTTCTTATTCTTTGAATAGTGAGATCGGACGCCCGTGTGTAGTGATCCGCAAATTAAAAAAAAATCTATTGGCAGTTAAAAATCGAAATGAGTAACCTATCCGCGCTGCGCGGGTAGAATTTGGAGCTAAAAATATACCCAAAATGTTTCAGGATCCGCGCCGGTGCTACGGAGCGCGTATACTGCGCTGAGACACTTCGGACTCAGACTTGAATTAGAAGCAGAACGGAGCACTTATTGGTTACTACCTGTGTGCCATGATGTTGATCCGTTGTTGAAACCTCAGACCTCAAACCTCTTGACATTAGGTGCAGTTGTTGAAACCTCAGAGCTCAAACCTCTTGACATTAGGTGCTGTTGTAGAAACCTCAGAGCTTAAACCTCTTGACATTAGGTGCTGTTGTTGAAACCTCAGAGCTCAAACCTCTTGACATTAGGTGCTGTTGTTGAAACCTCAGAGCTCAAACCTCTTGACATTAGGTGCTGTTGTTGAAACCTCAGAGCTCAAACCTCTTGACATTAGGTGCTGTTGTTGAAACCTCAGAGCTCAAACCTCTTGACATTAGGTGCTGTTGTTGAAACCTCAGAGCTCAAACCTCTTGACATTAGGTGCTGTTGTTGAAACCTCAGAGCTCAAACCTCTTGACATTAGGTGCTGTTGTTGAAACCTCAGAGCTCAAACCTCTTGACATTAGGTGCTGTTGTTGAAACCTCAGAGCTCAAACCTCTTGACATTAGGTGCTGTTGTTGAAACCTCAGAGCTCAAACCTCTTGACATTAGGTGCTGTTGTTGAAACCTCAGAGCTCAAACCTCTTGACATTAGGTGCTGTTGTTGAAACCTCAGAGCTCAAACCTCTTGACATTAGGTGCTGTTGTTGAAACCTCAGAGCTCAAACCTCTTGACATTAGGTGCTGTTGTTGAAACCTCAGAGCTCAAACCTCTTGACATTAGGTGCTGTTGTTGAAACCTCAGAGCTCAAACCTCTTGACATTAGGTGCTGTTGTTGATTATATAATAGTTTAGACGGACAACGATAACTATATTGTCATATTATGTTTAGAGACTTTACATTAGGAATCTCCATAATGATGTTTACATCCTCTTGGGGAAAGGGGAAAGAGGGGGGGGGGGGGGAGACTGAGTACTTTATTATCTTTTCTGCTGTGCAAACTTCTGCCCGCGGATGTCTGTCTACGGATGTCTGCCCGCGGATGCCTGTCTACGGATGTCTGCCCGCGGATGTATGTCCGCGGATGTCTGTCTGCAGATGTCTGCCCGCGTATGTCTGTCCGCAGATGTCTGCCCGTGGATGTCTATCCGCAGATGTCTGCCCGCGGATGTATGTCCGCGGATGTCTGCCCGCGTATCTCAGTCCCGCGGATGTTTGCCCCCGGATGTTTGTCAGCACTATGAATTCATCAGCCACAAATTCCAAATGTTGAGGTGGCAATGTGGAAAGATGTATGTCACTGTTGTATGTCACTGTTGTATGTCACTGTTGTATGTCACTGTTGTATGTCACTGTTGTATGTCACTGTTGTATGTCACTGTTGTATGTCACTGTTGTATGTCACTGTTGTATGTCACTGTTTATCTTGTCTGAAGTCGTTGCCAGTCATGTGCAGTTTAAGGACTGGTGTTTCTGGGGGCAGTGGGTAAGCACTAGGCTCAGGCACCTATGCAGCTCACAGTGTTGCAGCTAACAGCCAACTCTGTAGCTTGGGCAATAAAACCGTGGCCTCCCGTCCATATATGGAAACTGAGATAGAAAGCCGATCGAGAAGCAAAACAACACCTCAAGTTTACAATTTTCTCGCTTATCCCTCGTGCCTTATGCATCAACTGCGTGTACATGTTTTTGGATTTAGCAGGGACTGGAATTGCCAGATGAGAAGTTTTTAAATAGGACATTTCTCTCTATCTCTGTCTCTCTATCTCTGTCTTTCAATCTCTGCCTCTATGTCTCTGTTTCTGCCTCTCTATCTTTGTCTCTATATCTCTGTCTCTCTCTATCTCTCTCTATCTCTGTTCCTCTATCTCCCTGACTCACTGCCTCATCTAGTGGTAAATAATTCCCGTTAACTATTCACGAACGTGTCCTCTTTAGTCGTCCACCCGTTTATCCCATCGCTTTTAACCAAATCAATAGTCAATCTCTCATGTTAATTTCTTTGACTGCAGAAAATCTCCCGCTTAAATTTACTTGTCCATTCATTTATTGATCTAACCATTTATCTCTGTCCACGTGTCCCCTCTCATCCAATCAATAATTGTTTTAGATTCACTTGTGTAATTAGTGGCTCAAGCCAGCGACACTGCCAGGTAACGCTTGGAAACTCTGTTAACACGCAGGTCTGTTTGTACAGGTAACACAATCTCTCGTTTACTTCACCAACCGCCATTATCCCATCTACATATCTCTGTCACTACCAGAGCATTTCCGAGTGGCGACACCAGGCCACGGCAGACAATGTTTCAAGTGATATTGCTGCTGTCTGTTGGTTCGATTTTGCTGTTTCTGTACTTTAGATAAAGTGTTAGGGTCATCCCCGACCTCCTGCAGATAGGTGATCACGTCCCAGTTTCACCCCGAGAGTCCGCGACCGTCCCGTTGCTACTCCTCCCCTCTCCCACCCCATAAGAACCGTTGTTCCTTAAAAACAGATACAAATCTAGGCTTAAGCTGGGAAACAGAAGAGACACGTTTATTTACACTAGATTGCATAGCCCGGCTTCGCCCAGGGTAGTGGAAGAAAGCCTTACTCTTCCGTCCTCTACCTCATTTTTGTCTCAACCGCTGCCGTATATTACGTCATTGCCCCTGTGAAACACGTGACTACGGTGAGCTTCCGGCGGCCATAAAACAGACACGATGTATCGGAAGAAACTATTCGCATTTCAGTTGAATTTATTCAGTTTTGTGCTTTATTTTATGTTGATGTAACTCTGTAGTAACGCACCTGATGAGATACAGCGAAATATGCCTGGCAATAAATTGTGCAATGTATTGTTTGTATCCGCCTTATTTAAAATAATGAATGGATGAAATGATGATTGAAATAAATAATGTATGAATGAAATCATAAATGGATGAAATGATGTATGAATTAAATGATGTATGAGTGAAATGATGTATGAATGAAATAATGTTTGAAAGGAGAAAGATTAGAATGGCAGAATCATAGAGGGCTTCCCTGCCATATTCTTAACCCTTTGAAAAAAAAGTTTCTTCGTTTGTTCGTTTTCTATCCTTTTTATTTCTTTCTATCTGCATCTCTACATATTTGCCGCTCTGTCGATCAGTAAGCTCCTATACCTCTCTGTCTGCCTGTCAGTCTATCAAACTATAATTGTGTGTGCCTACTTATTTGTTCCTCCACCTCTCCGTCGATCCATCTTTCTCATTTCCCTGACATAAAACCCGATGAATAGAAAGAGATCACTTTAGGGGGCCAGCCGGTCGCCCAATAAATCAGACAATATATTCACATAGCGGCGACTGGTTGATCCGCAAGTGGCCTTGACCCGCGGGGTTCAACGCCTGACCTCTATTAGCTTGTGAATTGGTATCACATACTTGACTGCTGTCTAGACTTGACTGTTACTGGATCATGTCTGGGAAATATTCACACAAACACACAATACACACATACACTTACACACAATACACAAAAACACTTACACAATACACACAAACACTTACACACAATACACACAAACACTTACACACAATACACACAAACACTTACACACAATACACACAAACACTTACACACAATACACACAAACACTTACACACAATACACACAAACACTTACACACAATACACACAAACACTTACACACAATACACACAAACACTTACACACAATACACACAAACACTTACACACAATACACACAAAACACTTACACACAATACACACAAACACTTACACACAATACACACAAACACTTACACACAATACACACAAACACTTACACACAATACACACAAACACTTACACACAATACACACAAACACTTACACACAAACACTTACACACAATACACACAAACACTTACACACAATACATACAAACACTTACACACAATACACACAAACACTTACACACAATACACACAAACACTTACACACAATACATACAAACACTTACACACAATACACACAAACACTTACACACAATACACACAAACACTTACACACAATACACACAAACACTTACACACAATACACACAAACACTTACACACAATACACACAAACACTAACACACAATACACACAACTGAGGTACGCAAGGATCCCGTCTTCAACTATTTACCAGAAAGTGCCGTATAGAGAAAGGTTGGCTTTCTTGTTTATCCATTTCTCCATATTGTCACAATAATTTAGCGATTCGTTTGCTTTTTTTTTTTCTAGAGCTAGAAAAAAGTCTGTTCGTCCTGAATTTTTTGCGTTAGCTGAATTCTCGTCCATGACGTGATGAAAGCTTTCAGGGACGTGGTTGTCTTTTCCTGTCAGTTTCCAAGGCTAGAATTACAGATAAGTTGATGCTGAGTTTGGTCTCTACTACCAAATAGAGAATTCTAGACCAATATGGCTGATAGGCTGGCAGGCAGCGAATGCTTTAGAAAAGAAAGAAAGAAAGAAAGAAAGAAAGAAAGAAAGAAAGAAAGAAAGAAAGAAAGAAAGAAAGAAAGAAAGAAAGAAAGAAAGAAAGAAAGAAAGAAAGAAAGAAAGAAAGAAAGAAAGAAAGAAAGAAAAAGAAAGAAAGAAAGAAAGAAAGAAAGAAAGAAAGAAAGAAAGAAAGAAAGAAAGAAAGAAAAAAAGAAAGAAGGTACAACAACATCAAAACGGTAAAACTAGCAGCAGCAACTACCAGAGTCGCATTGACTGTAACGATGATGAGGATGAAGATAATAAAGATGATGATGAGAAATACAAATAATAATGAATATCCGGCCAATAAAACAGGGGAATCCAGACTTGTTGTGCTGAAATTACTTCCTCTCCGTTGGTCCATATTGGTAGCAAATCTATGAGTGACAAAGGGGATTCCCCAACAGTCGGCGCCATAGTTGACATTCCACTGACTCCAGTAAATGAGACGTTGTGGGAAAATGAGCCTGTTAGAGAAAACGGTCGACACCCACTCCGGACACGATTTTGAGTGGCTTCAGGCAAGTAATATGAGGTTATATGTTGCCTGAGTAGAGAGTTTGTGAATTGGCTGTAGGCAGATCAAAGCTGGTTGGACTACGTTTAAAGACACGGTTATAAACTCTAAAACAAGTCTGTTATTGTGAAGGTCTCTAGTCTAAAGCACTGTTTTTCAACTTCTTCTTCGGCTGGCGCTCCCTTAAACATGTGACAAACGCCCGCCCCCCTTTTTCTTTGTTTCAACTTCGTAAACAAAGTGATTAAAAGAGGAAAAATCGCAAGCACCAATAACAAGAACGTAATTTAAAAAAAAAAAACATACTTCAAAGTGTCCAATCCCCGAGTATGCGATCCCGAGCTTCATTTTACTGAACAATGAGTAGACTGGTTACACTCTAGCAAGCGTGTCGTAGGAAATAACTAATGATGGGTGTTTTCTTCAAACGCAGAATGCATCTGCCTGAGAGGCAGGGACCAGTCTTCACACACATGTGTCAGATCTGTAAAACAGATCTGCATGCAAAACTCAAGTTCTGGATCAAGACCAAAGTCCAGGAGTGGACGAACAACCAGAACTTTCCTTCAGAATTTACAATCGCAGAAAGATGGAAAAAAAAGGGGGGGGGGTGGGGAGAAAAATGAAAAAAAAAAACACATTAAAAAACCCATGTAATTTGGGTCCAAATATGTGAGGGTTGTCAATGTTCTGTGTGATGATATCTGAGATTCGTGGTGCCATGTTGGACAAGCTACAACGGACATCATTCTCAACATGAAACTGGCCAGGTTTTTTCGTGTGTGTGGTTTGTTAATATTTAATGATTTTAGAAGCTGAAAATCAGGATTTACGAATGTATACGAAGGAAAATTACAGAAAAAAAAAAAAAAAAACCTTTATACCAAATCTGGCAACATTAAAACAAGATGCACAAACACAAAATCGAAGTCTACAAATGTGAAACCTTCTTTAGCCCTTGACAATCCTTTAGCTCAATTTTTTCTTCTTTAACAAAATGTGGCAAAGAATCAATGTCAAAACTGAAAGTCGTTGCTTGCCCTTACTGACTAACAGAGGCATACACCACACTGGAGTTGTTGCTTGCCCTTACTGACTAACAGAGGCATACACCACACTGGAGTTGTTGCTTGCCCTTACTGACTAACAATGGGACACAACACACTGGAGTTGTTGCTTGCCCTTACTGACTAACAATGGGACACAACACACTGGAGTTGTTGCTTGCCCTTACTGACTAACAATGGGACACAACACACTGGAGTTGTTGCTTGCCCTTACTGACTAACAATAGGACACAACACACTGGAGTTGTTGCTTGCCCTTACTGACTAACAATGGGACACAACACGTTGGAGTTGTTGCATGCCCTTACTGACTAACAATGGGACACAACACACTGGAGTTGTTGCATGCCCTTACTGACTAACAATGGGACACAACACACTGGAGTTGTTGCTTGCCCTTACTAACTAGCAATGGGACACAACACACTGGAGTTGTTGCTTGCCCTTACTGACTAACAACAGGACACAACACACTGGAGTTGTTGCTTGCTCTTACTGACTAACAATGGGACAGAACACACTCTAGATATTGTTACCATTACTGACTGACAGTGGAACAGAACACACTGGAGTTGTTGCTTGCCCTTACTGACTAACAACGTGACACAACACGTTCTAGTTGTTGCTTGCCCTTACTGACTAACAACGTGACACAACACGTTCTAGTTGTTGCTTGCCCTTACTAACTAACAATGGGACACAACACGAGTTGTTGTTGCCCTTACTGACTAACAAATGGACACAACACGTTGGAGTTGTTGTTTCCCTTACTGACTAACAATGGGAGACAACACGTTGGAGTTGTTGTTTCCCTTACTGACTAACAATAGGACACAACACACTGGAGTTGTTGCTTGCCCTTACCGACTAACAATGGGACACAACACACTGGAGTTATTGCTTGCCCTTACTAACTAACAATGGGACAGAACACACTAGAGTTGTTGCTTGCCCTTACTAACTAACAATAGGACACAACACACTAGAGTTGTTGCTTGCCCTTACTGACTAACAATGGGACAGAACACACTAGAGTTGTTGCTTGCCCTTACTAACTAACAATAGGACACAACACACTGGAGTTGTTGCTTGCCCTTACCGACTAACAATGGGACACAACACACTGGAGTTATTGCTTGCCCTTACTAACTAACAATGGGACAGAACACACTAGAGTTGTTGCTTGCCCTTACTAACTAACAATGGGACACAACACACTGGAGTTGTTGCTTGCCCTTACTGACTAACAATAGGACACAACACACTGGAGTTGTTGCTTGCCCTTACTGACTAACAATGGGACACAACACGTTGGAGTTGTTGCATGCCCTTACTGACTAACAATGGGACACAACACACTGGAGTTGTTGCATGCCCTTACTGACTAACAATGGGACACAACACACTGGAGTTGTTGCTTGCCCTTACTAACTAACAATGGGAAACAACACGTTGGAGTTGTTGTTTCCCTTACTGACTAACAATGGGACACAACACGTTGGAGTTGTTGCTTGCCATTATTGACTAACAATGGGACACAACACGTTGGAGTTGTTGCTTGCCCTTACTGACTAACAATGGGACACAACACACTGGAGTTGTTGCTTGCCCTTACTAAAAAACAATGGGACACAACACACTGGAGTTGTTGCTTGCCCTTACTGACTAACAATAGGACACAACACACTGAAGTTGTTGTTTGCCCTTACTGACTAACAGAGGCATACACCACACTGGAGTTGTTGCTTGCCCTTACTGACTAACAATGGGACAGAACACACTGGAGTTGTTGCTTGCACTTACTAACTAACAATGGGACAGAACACACTGGAGTTGTTGCTTGCCCTTACCGACTAACAATGGGACAGAACACGTTGGAGTTGTTGCTTGCCCTTACTAACTAACAATGGGACACAACACACTGGAGTTGTTGCTTGCCCTTACCGACTAACAATGGGACAGAACACGTTGGAGTTGTTGCTTGCCCTTACTAACTAACAATGGGACAGAACACACTGGAGTTGTTGCTTGCCCTTACCGACTAACAATGGGACACAACACACTGGAGTTGTTGCTTGCCCTTACTAACTAACAATGGGACAGAACACACTAGAGTTGTTGCTTGCCCTTACTAACTAACAATGGGACAGAACACACTAGAGTTGTTGCTTGCCCTTACTGACTAACAATGGGACAGAACACACTGGAGTTGTTGCTTGCCCTTACCGACTAACAATGGGACACAACACACTGGAGTTGTTGCATGCCCTTACTGACTAACAATGGGACACAACACACTAGATTTGTTGCTTGCCCTTACCAACTAACAATGGGACAGAACACACTAGAGTTGTTGCTTGCCCTTACCGACTAACAATGGGACACAACACACTAGAGTTGTTGCTTGACCTTACCGACTAACAATGGGACAGAACACGTTGGAGTTGTTGCTTGCCCTTACTGACTAACAATGGGACAGAACACGTTGGAGTTGTTGCTTGCCCTTACTAACTAACAACAGGACACAACACACTGAAGTTGTTGCTTGCCCTTACTGACTAACAATGGGACAAAACACGTTGGAGTTGTTGCTTGCCCTTACTAACTAACAATGGGACAAAACACGTTGGAGTTTTAGCTTGCCCTTACTGACTAACAATGGGACAAAACACGTTGGAGTTTTAGCTTGCCCTTACTAACTAACAATGGGACACAACACGTTGGAGTTGTTGCTTGCCCTTACTGACTAACAATGGGACACAACCCACTAGAGTTGTTGCTTGCTCTTACTGACTAACAATGGGACAGAACACA
>CAJHNH020000384.1:276288-281363 GCA_905116865.2 Candidula unifasciata
ACTGAAACACACAGATACACACACTGACGCAGACAAACATACAGACAGACACACAGACACATACATACAGCCACATAAACACACACAGAGACACATACACAGACACACACGCAGATGCACAGCAAACATATATACATACATGCTCACACACTGACATACACATTGACACACGCACACAGACACACGCATCATAAACACTCACGCAGACAAACATACAGACATTCACACACAGAGACACATACATATAAGGTCCGACAATCAAGTCATGAGACTGATCTTATTATGGCCAAGACAAAAGTGCCATCTATGAAGCAAAGCATGGAATCTAAAGAGGCAACATTCTTGTATGATCTGGCAACATTTCGTCCCCACTCGATAAGCAGACAACAAACAAACCGCCATTTTGTTGACCTAGTAAGAGGTGCATTGTTACGTAATCAGCACGGAGCAAAAAATCTAACATTAAAGTCTTTTTAAAACTCAGATGAGCCATTGAAACAGTTGCATTGATGCAACAAGTCTATGGGAATAATTGTTTATCTTGTACACACATTTTCAGGTGGTATTGACGATTCAAAATTGGTGTGGAAATGATTACTAATGCACCTAGACCTGAAAGCCAGATTTATGTTCATAATGAGAAACTCATTGCAAAGGTCAGAGAACGAATAGAAGAAGATGATTGTTGTACTGTGAGGATGATGGCAGGTGAATCTGTTGTTAATAGAGATAAAATTCGAAAGATTTTAGTGCAAGATTTTGACAAGAAAAAAAGTTGCTTGCCCGTGTGTACCACATTCGTTGTCTGATGACCAAAAACATCAGCGGGTTGAGCACCCAAAAGACACCATCAAAACAAGAATTTTTTGGCCCAAAAACAAGTTTGTGTTCTCAGCCTTCCACCCTTTTCCCCAGACTTGTCTCCCTTTGATTATTTTCTATTCCCCAAATTAAAGTTACGATTGAAAGGACGCTTCTTTAACTATAACTGTCCAAAGGGCCGTAACATCGACTTTAGGCGCCATAACAGCAGAAGAACTACAGAGGTAGTTCCAGTGTTTTTTAGATCTTGCCGCTTGCTGTATCAATGCACCAGGGGGGTTACTTTGAATCAGATACAGGTTATATCTTCAACTGTTAATTTAAAAAAAAAAAAACTTGTAATTAGTCTCATTACTTATTTGCCGGACTTTGTATAGCCACATAGACACACGCAGACAAGCACGAAGACAAACACACACAAACGTACACAGGCAAACATGTAGACAAACGCATACGGACACACACATTGAGACAAACACACAGACTCCCCCTGCTCCCCCCCCCCCCTAAAAAATTTTTTTTCGTGAAGGACAAGTACCATAACTCAGAGATATCAGATAAAACTCTGTTGGGTGTTATGTCGTCAACGTCTGGCTCCATACACTCGATGTGACGAAGCTGCAAAGGCGTTTCTTTACTTATTTTCATATGGCACTAGGTTGCCTAAGCCGCCAATACTACTTAAGATGCATTTACTTCCCACAAAATTACCTTTGTATCGTCATTTGGAGACTTCATGTTGCAGTATTCCTGTGAAGAAGGATTTCATATCAAATTTTGTTTATAATGCTGCTAGTGTATCCTTAGTTACTCAACGTACTGGCAACGGTGAACTGTTTTAACATCATTGATCAGACAGAACAGTGCAACAGTGTGGACACGTAACTAGTCAGACATAGATACAGATATGAGTGGAATAGACGAGCCTGAAACATGCAAACATCAAGCTCGTGGAAGTGGAAGTGAAAAGAGTTGATCAGACAGTCAACAACTGGTGACTTACCTGATCGCCAGAAGTGGAAAGAGTGGATCAGACAGTCAACAACTGGTGATTTACCTGATCGCCAGAAGTGGAGGGAGTTGATCAGACAGTCAACAACTGGTGATTTACCTGATTGCCAGAAGTGGAAGGAGTTGATCAGACAGTCAACAACTGGTGACTCACCTGATCGCCAGAAGTGGAGGGAGTTGATCAGACAGTCAACAACTGGTGACTTACCTGATCGCCAGAAGTGGAGGTAGTTGATCAGACAGTCAATAACTGGTGACTTACCTGATCGCCATTAGTGGAAAGAGTTGATCAGACAGTCAACAACTGGTGACTTACCTGATCGCCAGAAGTGGAGGGAGTTGAGGCAGTCAACAACTGGTGACTCACCTGATCGCCAGAAGTGGAGGGAGTTGATCAGACAGTCAACAACTGGTGACTCACCTGATAGCCAGAAGTGGACGGAGTTGATCAGACAGTCAACAACTGGTGACTCACCTGATCGCCAGAAGTGGAGCGAGTTGATCAGACAGTCAACAACAACTAAAGACACAAATGATCGACGACAAGGGTGGAGGGAACTTGTAATAAAAAAATATCAGCAGCAACCAAACAACACGGTGTTCAGGGACTAGAATGTCGGTGATTCCATCCTTCTTTTCTCTACCTCTGTAAGTGTCAGTCATTGCTCAAGTCGACAACCTTTTCAACGGCTAGGATTTTGGACTGTGGCGCTGTGGTTTAGATATTCGTGAAATTGTTTTACAATGCTCGGCGTTACCTGGGTTAGTTTCCCGAGGTGGGCGATTAAAAAAAAAAGGCCATTCTCGTGGCTTTGAAAACATAGCAACCAATATCCATTGCGGAGACGGCATATTGTTCCCAGATTGATGACCAGGGAAACTGCGCCAGTTTTAGTGTTGACACAACACAGCTGTTAGTCAATAATACGATTTTTCTGAGATATTGTTTCTTTGATTTTTATCATCCCACTGTCTAAAATTTGATGTTTTGTTTGTGTTTTTCTAGTCAATGATTATCTCAGGAGAAAAAAGTTAATGAGTTTAAGGAAGACAGAAGGCAAACATTCACACACAAACAGCAAACATTCACAAACAAACAGTAAACAAATCCTGAATCGACTTAAAAAATTAAACCAACGCTTTCTGTAGTCACTGAAGCGGTAAATTATTTTAGAAACAGAAAAATATCAGGAAAAAAAAAATGAAAAAAAAATAGTTCAGTCTTATTAACTTTCTGACATTGACGATAATTCGGTACAAGAAAATGTGAAATGTTTAGATTATTATCAGGAAGTGTGACAAAACAAGCAAACCAAGTCGTTTCTTATAATTTGATTTGGAAATGCGAAGAATCCTGGTTGCTGTTTGAACTTAGCGATGCAGAAACTCACACGGCCAATTATTGTGTTGCCTGTGTGGTTGTTCATAACGGTTGAACAGAGAAGATTTTATAAAAGAAAGAAACTATAATCAAACAGCAAAAGAAGAAGTATTATAATTAATATAAAAAAGATGAGACCTTGTTACTGGTTTTCGAAAACAGTTTTACGACAAATCTTTGGACCCATCAAGGATGCTAACAGCGGGGAATGGAGAGTGAGAAGAAACAATGTAACACATACTATGTTTAAATCACAATTGATCACTGGCATCATGAGAGCTAACAGACTAAAATGGTTAGGGCATATTGAAAGAATGTCAAAAGACAAGTAAAACTGTTTACACTTGAGAGAGGAATGGGCGTAGACCACGAGGCAGACAAAAAAAAAAAAGATCGAGAGATAATGTCCAGCCAGATCTGTAAACAACTGGTGTCACAAACTGTGAACAGAAGGCCAGCCAGAGAGATGAATGCAGCAGTAAAACTCAAGGGCTCAGAATGCGATAGAAGAAGATGACTATTCTGTGCTGCTTTATGTGAAGTAAAAGTTCAGCGTACATTTGACATTATAAATGTGTGGGTTTTTTTAATAGATATATTTTATACACTATACACTGTTAGTATTCGTATTCGGCCGAATAGTTGGTCCCGTTATTCGTATTCGGCCGAATAGCGAAAATCCCTATTCGGTACAGCCCTAATTATAATCAAAGAAAATTTAGGAAGATGTGAGATTTAATTATAGTCAGTATTTTTTTTTTTTTTTTGAATTTCAGATAATTGTTTATTATAATCTTTTTTTCTTTTCTTTTCTTGGAATACACCAAAATCTGCAGTTTTGTTTTCTGCTTGAACCTCCATGTTTCCTAAGATCTTGCAGATTTCCAGAAAATATGTCGCTTGAATTATGAGTCTTTCCTTTAAAAATGGCCTCATGATAGTTCTCTAAGTCAAGCACTGAGAGGTTGGGCGTCATTTGTGTGTAGAAGAAAATTTGTATTTAACCCTTTTCTTTACTTGTTCATCTGTTGATAAAACTCTATAGCGTGTTCTTTGGTATCTGTCTTTCTTTTCTTTCTTTAAACTTTATAGCCATAATTTCAAGAAAAGATCAACCGAACGAAAAGTATTTCAGTAAGCTTTACAATATAACGAACACAAATGAAACGTGAACGTTGTGGCTATGAAGCCTTAATCAGCACATAAATAAATAAAACAATACCACACATATACACAAAATCACTTAGCTAAGTATCTAAAAAAAAAAAAATTAAAAAAAAAATGAATTGATAATTAAAGGTATATTAAAAGTATATTAAAAAAAAAAAAAACTTTATGGTAGACAATATAGACGAGTGGGACAGGCACAAACAGATAGGAGCAGTTCTGGGCGGGCGGGACACCCAAGGTAAATGAATAGTCACAATTTGTACGGTGTTTATGAAATTCTGGTCTCCCATAGAGTTGGACATGTGAGACTGCTTTATCTGGCAAGAGAATCGACCGTCTGACTTCTGTTTGACACAGTGTTCCGGTGTAACAGCACGTACCGTCTGACTTCTGTTTGACACCGTGTTCCGGTGTAACAGCATGTACCGTCTGACTTCTGTTTGACACCGTGTTCCGGTGTAACAGCACGTACCGTCTGACTTCTGCTTGACACCGTGTTCCGGTGTAACAGCACGTTAAATTACCCCTGCCCCCGGTATACTGACTTCTGTTTGACACCGTGTTCCGGTGTAACAGCACGTTAAATTACCCATGCCCCGGTATACTGACTTCTGTTTGACACCGTGTTCCGGTGTAACAGCACGTTAAATCACCCCTGCCCCTGATTTAGTAGATTTTCTTAGAACAGCTA
>CAJHNH020000385.1:0-10000 GCA_905116865.2 Candidula unifasciata
ACAGGCACACGGGCACACAGGCACACAGGCACACAGGCACACTGGCACACAGGCACACAGGCACACAGGCACACAGACAGACAGCCAAACGGAGAGCAGAAAATATGGCCAGATAGACAGATTGACATATATATAGGCATACATCGTAATTAGTATGTAGGATGAACTAGTATATAGCTCAACAATGGATTGCAGGGGTTGGCATATTGCAAGGAAAACGGCAAGAAGAAAAGATGAAAAGATTAAATATGAACAGACAAACATTTATAGACAGAAATATAAAGAAAAAAAAACTGACAACCTCGATTTGTATAAAGCCACTACGTTATTATTTAATAATGTCACGTCCTTTTGGCCGTATTTCAGAAATGTACTTTTCAATTTTAGTTGAACTAAAATAGTAATGGGCGATATATCAATGGATACGAAGTAAAGTCGAATTAAAAAAAAATATGCTTGAGTTGACTATTGTTTCTGTTCATCTATTGACTCTCTTTGACAAAATACCACCGTGTGGGTCCCGTTTAGGAGCGTGGGTGAAAAGGTATTCACTCAAATCCGACGTGTGGGACCAGTAGGTGCAGATATCAGTCACTTTAAACCACAATACAACCTGCTTACTATTTAGTAGCAGAAGACAATGCTACTAACTTAGCATTTGAATCTGCATAAACATATCCTATCTCTCGTAAGCATAACTCTATTTCGACAACAGAAGTATTTTAAAATGTGTCTAACATGTTATTTTTAAAGCGAAGTAATAATTATTGTTTGATAGACAAGCACAGTTTCTGAAAATATTTTACACATTAAAGGTGGCATTAAACTCGTGTCTAACAAATATCTCGCAAACCTATGTACGTATTTCAACAAATATTAAATTATGGCATTAGATTTTCCATGCCCTAATGATTTTATAATGTACAACGACACAGGCGCTGCGGTTTTCTTAAAGCAGCGAATTTCCTTGATCTTTATTAGCCAATAATTTGTGTTCCCCTTAAAAAATATATATATATATATATAAAACAACTGACTCATACGTTGAGAATATTTGGAAATCTGTTCACAGAAAACAATGCGTTGTGATTATTTTGATAGCCCATCCCGCATACAAAGAATAATTCACAACTTACGAAGGCTGATGCTGGACATGACTACCTGCTAGTGAAATGCAAATGAAAAACGTGCAGTTTTGAACTGTTCTTGTTACTCAGTTCACTGAAGCATGACGATGTTACTTAGTTTACTGAAGCATGACGATGGTTTGCTTTTAATCGGTGTATGTTATTTCAAATACCTCAAATACGAACGAGTGTTGTTTACATAAAAAATATATTATTACGTAGAGAGGATAATTAACAAGCCGCATACTTAATTTCAACAACGCACATCAAACGGTTACTGCGTTATCATCATCATCATCATCATCATCATCATCATCATCATCATCATCATCATCAGGGGCCTTGCCGACTGGCGTAGTCGATCATGTCTCTCCAGGGTTTGCGATCTCCTGCAGCATGTATCAGTTTGTGTGCCGACACACCTCCATGCCATGCAACAAGACTGTCAAGAATCTTCTCTATTTGCCTTCCTCTATCCCTCCTTCCACAGATCTTTCCAGTGGTCATAACATGTTCTATTTTCCATCTTCTCATAACATGGCCGAAACATGATGACGGTCTCTTTCTGATGTCTGTGATAAGTTGTCTTTAGGCATCTTTTAAAGATGAACACACTATTTGGAACCCATTATGCGTACAATAAATACACTGGAATGGGGTGAATTTACTTCGAATAATATGTGACATATAAACATCATCAAATAAAAGTGAATATGTCTGAACTAACTAGCCTACAGGTACCCATAGTTTTAACTCCATTCCGATTATGATAAACATACCATTCATGTAATACTGAGAATTATAAACGCCATGAGTGCCTGGCTGAGTAACAGTTTATACAGTAGTTAATGTCCAGTAGTACTCAGAGGCGGAAGCTGACCAGATAGGTTTCTATACATATAAACTTCTTCATCCACTTCTTCTTCCTCTGCTCTTTATGCTGATCTTGTGGTGGTCACTCAACAAGCTCGATTTAAGCATTATTAACCCTTGGTGGGCGGCTATGTGGCTTAAAGGTTAGTGAATGTTTTTAACAATTTCTTGATCATCAGATACTAGGGTTTGTTTCCCGCGGTGAATGGTTAAAAAAAAGGTTCCTGTGGATTTCGAACAGGGGTACGATCGGCGCGTCGTGAAAGAGATTGGGCTACACTATTATATATAACATTCCCAACAACAGTGGTATAATGTGGCCAACCTTCAATGTGGAGACGGCACAACTGTGGCCCCCTAAAAGTCCTTTCCATTTTTTCACGTCGATTTTTCTTTCTCTTCTAGTTTCTTATCTCCTTTTTTTTTACCCGGCAGATATCAGTGAAAAGACAGTTTTTTTAATACTATTCTCACTAGTTTTAATAAATTTCAAGTTGTAGGTAAATTTCTCCATTCATGTCCTTAATATAAACAGGCGGGGACCCGTGAGACAGTAAAAAGAGTACATAATAAACGTCTAGACTTGCATTGATAGAAATAAGTAAAGAAATGGAGAACAAAAAACACACTAGACAACCTAAACATCGAAAGCTATAGGTACTCTACCAGGAAGCGAAGATGCCATCTTCAAATGACAACAGTGCCTCCCTGCATGAAAAAAAGTACTCACTAGATACACCTGGAAAAGATGCCTTCGTTAGCCATGTCAGTTATACAGTTTGAACCCACTATTGTGGAATAGAGATTTAATGCGTAAGCTATGGAATTAGCACTGTCGGGTCCCACAGTAATAATAAGAACTCCACAGGAGAGCATGTACAGCAGGAGTCTACCAATCATCAGTAGAAAATTGCTCGTCAACAATTGTTTTGGCCCACGAACTCCTAGACAATTTCAGAAGTGGGCCAACCTGAGTCATGACTCTCAGGCTTTTATCTGCTCCTGTTGCACTTATTTATTACCGGATGTTCTCGGACAGGGACAAGACGAAAATGTTGACTATGCCCAGGTACTTTGAGATTCAAAGTTAGATATATTTATAGTCGCTGTGGTAGCCTATTAGATCAGCCGGCATACTTTAACGAGCAAGTGTCAAGCTTACGGTTGATTCGTCAGACACATGTTGGACTTTGTTGGCAATTGGCAGAGGGACACTGGCAGACTATTCGGACACGATGGACTTAAGGGATAAGACTTTATTTTCGACCAGACACCCGGACCAGTCTATCGAGGCCCTTCCCCAACGCCATTCCTTTGTGTCCAGAGCCAATTCAAAGCTCTTTCAGCAGCTTCGACTAGTCATGTTAGTGCTCGTTTGCGCTCGTTTCCTCGCAAGCCTAGATGCTTTATCTCATTGTTTATGAAAGTGGAGATAAGACCTCTAGCGCATACTTCGAAGATTCTTACTGTGTACGCTTCGTTTTTCCTCACACCAGCCGCGAAATCAGTGTATTTCTAGTGCTTATGCATGTGATTTTTATCAATTCGTGACTTATACAGCACAGTCAGCTCAATCAAGACGAGTTGTTGTTTCTCTGCAGCGTGTAAGACTAAGTCGGGTCGCAGGCCGGTCTTTCCGATTAACTCAATAGTTTATACTGCTGGCGTCGTCACTTCGTATACGAGCAGCGGCCGGAGGAGCTTCGGGATCAACATATACTAAAGACAACATACCTTGAACTTCCGAATCAACCTGCAACGCTCGATCGCCAGCAGGCCTGAAGGCAGTGGCTCATGTATTCGTCGGACATCCGCTCTGTCAGATAAGTTCGAATCGTAAATGCGCCCAAGGCTCTTCAAGAGCTTCTCTTCAATTGTGGGGATCCGATTCCTTGCCACCGTGAAACTGATCGCAGCCACCTTACCTTTTAGGATTGACAGACTCCTCGATTTCTGCGGTTTAACTGCATTCCGCACCATTAGACAACGTTGTCCAATATTTTCAGAGTCGTGCAGGCATTATCCTTACTGTCCGTGATTATAGTTGTGTCATCCATAAATGCACGTAGTGGCGGCATCCAGTGGTTCCCAATCTGAAGGCCTTGCCCGTAGCCGATAGCCCCGTCTAACATGACTTGCGTTGCCATAACGAACTGTATTGGCGAGATCGTACATAACATTGCAATCCCAACATGGAGTTCTGTCCATCTCGTAGTAAACGTCCGGGTAGAGAAGAGTATTGCGAACTTAGAGAAATATTGCTCAGTCATTTCGGTGATCTGTGTCGGTACGTGGAACATGCGAAGAGCCTGCAACAATAGCTTATGGGGAACCGCCCCATAGGCGTTGGCGAGGTCCATCCAATTCATGTGCAAATGAGTTCTTTTTGCTTTAGCCCTCTGAACAGACACCCAGATCATAGTCGCGTGTTCAAGGCATCCAGGGACGCCCGTGATTCCACCTTGCTGAACAGTCTTATCGATGTATTTGTTCGCCATCATATACTGTGTTAGCCTGCGAGCCATAACCTAGAAGAATTTTTTCCCCTAACATTCAACTGCGAGATAAGGCTTAATTGGCACAGACCAAGAGGGAAGCATCATTTTAAATGGTACCTTCAGCAACTCTGGCCGCTTCAGGCCGCTAGTGATCTCTGGGTTGTCTTTGAGAGGTACATTCCTTTTCCCATTTGAGTACATCTTACGTAGATGTGACTCAAGCTCCTCTTTACCGACCACCAAAATCCCAGACTTCGGTTGCTAGAACAGACCTCGGGCATTGTTACATGCAGTATTCAGAAATATCATGCTGATGAAGTAAATGGTGTGTATGCTAATGTGTGTCCAAAGTCAGGTATTTTATCAAAAGCACTATCTCCACAGTGTAATATATTTTAAAGCAATAACCAAATGAGAAGAGAGACATTGGAGAATATTGTGACAACTGGAAAAATCAGTGGGAAAAGGGGTAGAGGCAGACCAAGAGAGAGATGCTGGATGGGCTGATACGATGACATGAAAGGGAAATCATCAAGAGAGCTGTTCCAGACAACAAGGGATCGTGATCTGTGGAGACGCATGAGCGTCTACGCTAGTTAGCAAGGCACATGATGATGATATATGCTTGGTATATACTTCGTAACCATAAGACGGAGCATTATAAATGTGAAACGGTTTTACGGGGTTTCTCGGATTTGCTTCAGTTGATTGCTATCTCAATAGTGACTCTTGAGTTACTGGGTATTAGTCTTCCCGACTGCAACCATGGATGGCAAAAAGAAATTAAACCCCGGGTTATAGTCACAAGTTTACAGACACGTTAACGATTACAACCAGAAATTCAAAATGTGGCCAGTTGCACACCGCCCTCCACAGTAACTTTGCATTAGGTTCACCTTACGTATTACACAACGCGTAGCTTGCTGCGGAGGATGGAGACGGGGCGCCTATGGGAGTGTCCCGAGTGCTGTGATGTCCTAATTCAGCATAACGTACTAACTAATTACTTAAAAACTGTGAGTATGGAGGCACTTATGAAACAAATATCTTCTAGCTCTAAACACATACAAACATGAACCCACGTACACATCAATGAACATCCGTTTACACATCTATATAAAATAGTTTGGGAAGTTATATAAATATTTCCAAAATTAACAGACTGAATTTGCAATTGATTTGAATCAACACTGCATTGAACTATTGTTACATCTGAATTAATTATTTACCAGCGTAAAATTGGTCTGGTTTGTGTAACCTCGGAAAATAATTGACACTTTCCCCATGTGACACCCCATTATGGTGTCTGCAAGAATGTCTACCTGGGAATCCTTACATCTGACTGCATCTTTCTAATGATAGCTTGTGAGTGCTCACAGAGTCGCCCGTGTCATGTTTTGTTAGTGACAATTGTGATTTTAAGCCGATATGTCACATTACAGACTGCTAATTTTAATGTAGGGTTTCATAAAATATTATTTTTAAATTGATAGGCGAATTCCTTTGCTCTTGTTTTTGTATGAGACTTTGAGAGAGAGAGAGAGAGAGAGAGAGAGAGAGAGAGAGAGACAGACAGACAGACAGAGACAGACAGAGACAGACAGAGACAGAGAGAGAGAGAGAGAGGGGGGGAGAGAGAGAGACAGAGAGAGACAGAGAGAGATTGGTGGTAGGGAAGAAGGTAAACTCTGAAGAAGGTCTCTTTGCCGATATAGTCGAGCAAGTTGCCCGCGCTCTGAAGGTCATGGGTTGACGAGTGGGGGTTATGCAGAGATCATTGGATATAGTCGTTGGAGCTAACAGAGTTGACAGATAGCAAAGCAGGCATACAAATAAACGCATAGATAATCAAACATCACACACACACACACACAAATAAACTGGAGTTTTCCTTGTACATACTTTAAGGCTGTGTCAGTGTGGGAAGCCATATATATAAATTTGTTTTTCAAATTCTCGCCTTCTTGTTGTTTCGAAGAAATTAGCACGTTTTAGGTAAGTAAACAAAGTTGATAAAAAAATATACTGTTTGAAATAGTTATGATAAAAATGTTTCAGTGGTTGCTGCTCCGATATGGGTCGCATTTTATGGGACGCAAGTCATTAAATCCCCACCCCGGTTGTAGTCGGAGACCCCAAAAATTACCTAATCGTTGAAGGGGGTTTCTGGAACTTGCGCCAGGTAATTTTCATCTGAATGGTGTCACCGAGCATTAATCGCATGCTATACGGTACTGGTAGGGTTGAAATCATTCATTCATATATACTTTGCATGAAAAACACACACACACGCACACACACGCACACACACACACACACACACACACAGATAGGGAAATTAGTGTTTATGGTCTGGACGACTTGGGTTTAGATCCACGCCAGGCTAATCTGGGGAAAAATAAATAACATTAGCTCCCAGACTGACCAGGCCTAAACAGGTTACTAGGTGTCCTGTGAAGTAAAGGGGGCCGGTTCGATTATGACTGAGTCATCTACCTAGAGGAAGTCACCGTAGTATAGCAGCTAGACGTTCACCTGCAGATCGGAAGGTTGTGGGTTCGTGTTTTGACGAAATTGGACTTTCTTCAAATATGAGCTTAGCTCCAAGGTCGACCCAGCCTTGAGTGGGTACCAGGTGCAGTCCTGGAAAGTAAAGGCGATCGACGTGATGTTGACCACAACCTCCACCAAGTGCCGATTGGTCTATAAATTAGAGGGCTAGCCCTATATGGCCAGTCCGCCTGAACGCCAGGACTAAGTCCTTCACTCACTTTCATATCTACCCACAACTGATTGGATTGTTTGTTTGTTTGTTTGAGTATCCATAAGCCATGAGTTGTTAACCCTTAGGCTCGGTATTATGGATATCGCAACATTTCGGCTTTGATTCCATTTTAAATACCGTAAATCTGGGAGAAAATGTGGCTTTTCTGCCTAACCCAGGGATTGAACCCAGACCACAAGGAGTTCGTCACCCGGTCTCCGCGCAATCCGGTTTAGCCAACTACGCTAGAGAGCCGGGCACACAGCTGATTGGATAAACATGTTAGTGTAGCATAATATGCCCGTAGGCTACTAGCGTCAAAATGGGTCTTTCACTAATAGTAGTATGAAAATAAAACATAATAATAACTCAGTTATAACAATAACAACCGTCAGTTCCTGTAGGCTGTGGCAAAGATACTGATAAATATATAGTAATTCAGTGACGCATCCTATTACCATCGAGCTTGTTATAATGAAACGAGGTATTCTCGAATACCCGAAGTACTCTAACATCGGAAGTTACTCTTTCCTAAAATGATTTCAGATCACATCTTGGGCTTCCTGCAATAACGGAGAAAAATATAGCTAGCTGGGAAAACAAATATTTCCCAGGGATTCTAATTAAAATTAACCCTCGCCTATTTGTATAATCTTCTTTTTCTCTTGGGTCTGCTTGTAGCTAATGACATTATAATCATTATTTTGCTGGTAATGTACCTGACTTCTCTTTTCACTTTCAATATTTCGTTTAAGGAGATCATGTTGCAGCTCTGTCCATTCATCGGCACTAGTAATCTAAAAAAAAAAAAATGTGTGCCGTGATTTTCACAGCCTTGCGCGCTTCTAAAGGTCATTTTACAAAAATACAAATTATCGGGTAATATTATCTCCCCTAGCGGAAATAACTAAATAATAAGTTCAGTTAATCCCCATGGTAACTATCTTTAGACGCAGTTCTTGGTCTGTTCTAGGTCTATTTTTTTAATCTTCTTTTTTAGACCTCTCTTCCTTATGTACTCTGTCTTTCTCGGTACTCCTCTGTATGTGTTTGTCCGTTTGTCATTTTCTCTGGCTGCTGTTTCTTTCCATTCTGTTTCTTTCTTATCTATATTTCCTTTGAATTACATTAAATTCTCTTGCCTCTATATATCACTTCTGGCTTAGTTATCAATCTAGTCATCTACTTATAAGATGCAATTTTTCGTTATTTAAACCCCTACTCTGGCTCTTGCCAGGGGGAACAACACAACCCGACCATAAATATGGTCTAATGGCTGAACGCGGCTTCTGGGACCTCTCCACGGTGATCCTCATCCAGATGGTGTCACGTTGTGTCATCGGGTGTTTATTGCTTGTGTGATGTCCTGGTGGTGGTAAAAATCTACTACTACTACTTCTGGCTTTTTTTTTTGGGTCGCCTTGTGGGATGAACTTTTTTGTTATTTGAAGCCCTTTCCTGGCTTTTGTCAATGACCCTGAATATAGCTAGGCCAAATTGTGGCCATAACGGCTGAAAGGGGTTTCTGGGACCACTCCACAGGTGATCCTGATCTGCATAGCAGCACTTTGTGTCATCTGGTGTTTATCGACTGGTGAGGTACAACAAGCAAGCAAGCAACTTCTGGCTCTGTTGTCATATACGTCATCTTCGTGTGTAATGCAATTCTTCGTTATTTGAAACCCCACGCTGGCTTTTGCCAGGGTCTCTGAATATAGCCGGGTCAAAGTGTGGCCATAACGGCTAAAAGGGTTTTCTGGGACCTCTTCACGGGTGATCCTCATCCGCAAGGTGGCACTTTGTGCCACTAGGTGTTTATCGCTTGTGTGATGTCCTGGTTAGGTACAACAAGCAAGCAAGCAATTCTAGCTCTTATATTACATCTGTTATCCCCATAGAGGATGCAATTATTCTTTATTTAAAACCCCAGTGTGGCTTTTGCCTGAGGCTTGTTCGATGTCCTGGTGGGCTAACAAGTCAGTCAGTCACTCCTGGCTCTCGTATTCGTCCTCCCCATGTGATGTGCAATATGTAGTTATTTTGAAGCTCCACCCTGTCTTTTGCAGGGGGCCCTAAAAATAGCTCGGCCTAAAATATAGCCCAACGGCTGAACGGGGTTTCTGTGACCTCTTCAGTGTGATCCTTATCCGTATGGTGGCACTTTGTGTCACCGGGTGTTTATCGCTTATGTGTTGTCCTGGTGGGGTACAAGATACCTACCTACCTACTCCTGTCTCTTCTATCCGTTATCTATTCTCTGTCTGCTGTATAGAATTATGTCTCAATCCCAGTGCACTCTATCAAACTCTGCTTGATATCGACCCCTTTGATCGAACAGATTCTTCTCACAAAGATATAACACGGGGGAAAATGCAATACATTGCAACCATGAGAATCAGGGAATCTCAATCAGCCCACATATTCTAATAGCTGCAGCAGAGTGTGTTCATTTCTAGACCAGGGATTGCCCCAAAATAAAAGAAGGGGGAGGGGATGAACTGAAAGAAGTTTGTAAGGTTTTGCATCTGCAGAAAACTATCACAAAAAGAAGCTTGTCTCCTTATGGGTGCATTCATGAGGTTGCTATGGATATGGCAGTGGAAATAATGGAAGGTAGGCAAAAAATGCACAAAACACTTATCTGATTAATATTTTGAATAAGAATGCATTTTTGCGTATTGATTAATGCTCGTAGAACGATCAGGTATGGCGGAGAAGGGAACTGGTGACTGTCTCTT
>CAJHNH020000385.1:12500-77500 GCA_905116865.2 Candidula unifasciata
ATGGAGAAGAAATACGAAAGCAGTAAGGATAGATGACAGAGGGGGTTCAGGGGTGGGATGGTTTAACACGACTGCGTCGGAAAATGCCATCGGACAAAACTTGATCTCAAACACCAGGAATTAACTCCTCGTTAGTCATTAAAAAAGGTTTACAGAGCACTAGTAAGAATTTCATTAGTTCACTGATGTCTTATTGAACTGATTTCCAACAGCCTTACATCCATGGAGAGAAGCACCACTCCCGGCATCGCGACATGGAACACGATAATGACAATAAAGCTGAGAGTAATCAGCCCTCAAAACCAAGCCACAGACGTAATAACCACAGTTTGTTGCTCACATGCCGAGACAATCAAGTTATCAGGTCAAGCCAGTGTCCGTGCACAGAACGGCTTTCCATCGATTGATGTCATCTCAGCCTGACGATTATTTTCAAGCTCCACGGAATTATCTTCTATTGTCATTACGTTAACTGTGTTTTGTTTAACTGTCTCTCTTATCGCATGGGGTAGGCTGCAAATTCCCCTAAACATAATAATTATAGACTGTCATTGCCCTCAACGAAGCTTCAGTTCTTCTGCTTTTCAAACGCGAATACATTAGAGATGTGTCTTGACGACTTCAGATATCAAACAGTTAAAGAAAGCAGATGGTGATATATTGGGTAAATTTGGGACGAAACAGAACTCAAGATCACGAAACGGACTCTGAAATTAGAAGCATATGGATTGGCGATGTTAGAATGCAAACGTGCTGAACCTACGGGGTGGTGCACAATCATTTGTTCTCAGGTCGGTCAAGACCTTCTACGTGTCTTCGCCGTCATGCTCGAAACAGGTTCCCTTGGGAACTGTAGGTAGGATCCAAGTTTTCTTTGAAGACAGAGTAAATATGATTGAGAGGCAAGAAACCAACTGTCTGCACAAGAAAAAAAAAATCTGTAAAAACCGATGTGCACTGAACACTGAAGACATGCCAAGAAGGTGCAAGTCTAGAAGTGGACGAACAACCAGAAGTTTCCAGTAGTTGACAACCATTGAACTCTAAGAAGAAGATAATTGTTAATGCAGGGTCATCTAAAAAAAAAAAAAAAAAAAGATATTCTACCTAAAATCTTAATAAGAGATATCCAACATGCTGGACATGATTCCATAGGTGAAATAGACACAAATTCACAAGATAGAGCAGAATGGTTAAATCTACTGCCAAACGTTTGTAACATATGATAGCACACTAGGAATCTGATTTCATCTGGCTTGTACCTCTCAGCGGACCATGTGGTCCCAACCAATTATATTAAAGCAAATAACTTTGTGGACCTGCTAATAAACTGAGGGAATTTGACACTGGAATATCTACCATATGGCCCCAAAAGGAATCGTTTATTAGAGGGGGAGGGGAAATCACAAAAGGTCCCTCCCTTCTCCTCCCTTCTGGCGGAAGGCCTCAAGGGGACAGAGCTTTGCTTGAGTTGGTAATTATACACACATTTTGATATCACACAAGCGATAAACACCCGGTGAAACAAAGTGCCACCATGAGGGTGGGAATCACCCGTGGAAAGGTCTCAGAAACACCTTTAAGCCGATAGGCAAATCAACAGCCAGGCCATATATACGACCCGGCTATATTCAAGGCGCCCGGCAAAGACCAGAGTGGCTCTTCAAAAAAAAAAAAAAAAAATTGCATCCCACGAGGGAACGACTTCGATATGCCAACAACATCGACATACAATGTTCTTAGCCTTTAAGAACGTTTAGCTTGCCAGGGAAAAGAGAGCCCGGATTTGCAATATTCTGCTAACAGCAGACCACCTAGGAGGTCATCGTTTATTCCAGTAGATACTAGGTCCTCATAGCTGCGTTGGCCACACCACACTGTTTACCATCCTATACAGTAGGGCATGTCAACTGGCGTCCCACGTATCGAAACCAGCCTGCTGAGCTAACAAGTGACCGCGGATCATTAAGGATTGTTTCGAAAAACAAAGCTATGCTGAACAAAAACACAATTATAAATGTTATAATTACGAAACAAAACATTTACCTACTTATATATAAGGATATATTTTTGAAAAAAAAATCCCTAGATATTAAAATTTGAACCCAAGGCGTCAAATAAAAATCCAGATCTGGGAGTAAAAACCCAGGCATTGGCAGCCCTGATTAGCAGCTGAACTGGATTAACGATTTCTCTACCACGAGGCTCAAGTCTCTGGCTCCTGGTTTTCGACATGTTGGCCACAAGTAAACTTAAAGGGATTCACCGACTGGTGACAGATAGTTCCTGTTGTGCATGTTCCCGCTGTGCATTTCCCCCATTTACATAAAATGAATAGATCTGCTCTACAGCTTAGAGGTGCAGCTGTGGTTTTTCCCTTTGTTTATTTTAAACCAGAATGGCGTATCTCAAAATTCCCAAGTACTTTTAGTGAGCAAAGGGTTTTCTAAGTCATAATATAAAGACGCGGTTTGATATTTCATAACTTTCCTGTCTCAAAATTCCCCAGTACTTTTCGTGAGCAAAGGGTTTTCTAAGTTATGATATAAAGACGCGGTTTGATATTTTATAACTTTCCTTTCTCAAAATTCCCCAGTACTTTTAGTGAGCAAAGGGTTTTCTAAGTCATGATATACAGATGCGGTTTGATATTTCATAACTTTCCTTCTGTAATTCGTTAACCTGGCAGACACTTAGAAAAATAACAGAGCATTTATTTGGTGTGACTGGATTGTGTACGTCGGCTCTGTGGCAAAGTCGATGCTAACGCTTCGTAATGCCGGATGCCGGGTTCGATCCCAGCTGCAGGCCTTGCGCCTTGCGTTGGTTTCGACAATGGTATCAAGAAAACCGACCGTCCAAAAAGCTATGGCAAACTACTGGACGTAAATTTGCCCAGAAAAACCACACAACAGCCAGGGGCTGTTGGGGTTGGTTCTGCAACGTCCTGTAAAGTATACGCAACTAACCTGATTGTGTACAATGTCATGCTCGTCACAAAAAATCTATAAGAATGTTACTGCCAATAACAGATAGATATGGGACTTACGATATCACTGACTAACAATTGTCCCATTTAGCAAGAAATCATTTTCATTTGTTCCATCCGTTATTACCCACCTGGTTGCAATTAGATTTTAATCAGTGTTTCCTTATTATTACTGTGACTGCTGCGACCACAGCAATCATCAGCATCACCGTTACAACAACAACAACTATTACCGCTTCTGTTGCTGCTGTTACTACTACTACTACCACTTCTTCTGTTTTCTCACCTTTCCCCCGTTTTGTTTCTCCTCTTGTGACTTATGTTCACTGGTTGCTGAAAAGCAACTCTGTTATTGCTTAGTCAAATGCACGATTTCTCAAGTGTCGCATGTTTCCGGTTTCTGCTTTGAGCAGCTTCTACAGCTTCAAATGTATTTTTTTTTTACTTTGTTTTCTGTTGGTCGACTGGGCAGCGAAAAGCCAAAATAATATATATTTCCCCCCCCCCCCCCCCCCCCCACCCTTTTCCTACATTAAAAAAAATTGTCCACTTGGCTTTCAGTTTTTTGACTGAAAAGCTAGAGGTCGAATAAAATAGTCCTCCCCCTACTCTCTCTCTCTCTCTCTCTCTCTCTCTCTCTCTCTCTCTCTCTCTCTCTCTTCTCTCTCTCTCTCTCTCTCTCTCTCTCTCACACACACACACACACACACACATACATACACATACTCACATGCTGCTGCATTGTTTGTTATCCCATCTAGGACATGGCTTTCTTTGTAGAGCCGTGCTGGCTGGTCTGTGTGCTCCAGCGGTTGCTGTGTTGGTATATAGGTACCTGACACAGCAGATACGTAATGTTACTGAGCCAACGGGACAAATTGTCTCGATTCTGTAAAAGAAATACAGATCTAATCCCATAATCTGAGTATGTCAGCTGCTGATTTTATTTGGAATGTTTTTTCAACTGTGACCAACGTGGTGGTGTGAATTGCAGATTCAGAAAATGGGGCGATCCCTATTGTCGCAATGTTAGTAGTGCCCTTATGTGATTAAAATCTATCGCTTGTGCAACTGCTGATCAGTTGGTGACTTCTGCTACCATCAATGATGAACTGCATTTCTGATGTCGGACTGTTTGTGTTAGCACTTCGGGTGGTTACCGTATGCTTTTAATGCGTGTGTATGCTAGATATACTGAGACAGCAGTCTGTCAATCTTTCCACAAGGACTGTGATAAACATTATGTGTGTTTTTCGTTTGGCACAGGAGCGGAGCAACGATGGGGTTGACCCGTTTGCTATGAAAGCTGAAACTAAGATTACCAGACTACCAGTATGTCAGTTTGACATAGAAATTTACCCTATAACTACAACTTCACCCTGCCGACTTCAATAGCTTGCATCAAAGTAAACTTATGCCAGACATTCATCGTCTAACCCCCTCTATGTTTTTGTGTCCCAATGTTTCCTTATGTCGTTGAATCTGTTCGTTTGTAAATCCGTACGTGCCAGAGGCAGGCAGATATGAAATGTGTGAACCAAGACAGGATCAAACAACAGCTCCAAGCATCTCTGCCTATCGCTGCAACATCTGATTTAACCTGCCCATTTTACCAGAAGAACGAGAAGCAGGCAAGTTATTGCTTTTATAATCCCCCTTGAGCTAAATTCCGTAATGTTAAACACGCAGCTGTCACCCCAGTTTTTATATAATTTTTATCTTTTTCGTTTTCTGTCTTTATCTGTTTTATCAGTTGTCTCTCTTCTTCTCATCAGATTTCGATTGTAAAGATTTAAAAATGCAACAAGACAGTGATCGATAATCAGTTAAAACTGCATTTATGAATGACTCCTACTGTAAGACATTCGAGAAATAAAAATGGCAACAACTGTTTTTTTTCCCACAACTTCATTTCCCCAATGCCATTAATACTCCTCTCTGGCTGCTCATTACACATTTTTAGGCCCTCTTTAATGTTTCCTTAACTCCTATGCAAGACGTTATTTCTACATTTTCCCCCTAAACGATTCCTGTTATGCATCTGTATTGCAACAAGAGCATTTTTACTCCCTGTCAACATCCATTAGGAATGTGCCATTCGTTGAAGAAAGTTAGCGTCAAACAAAATAGCTGGGGACCGACAGTTATGGGAATATGTAGTTATTGAGAAGTAATTTATTTGTGCAGAGATTTCCCTGAAACGTTTTTGTATCAACACTTTTACGTGGATTATATTGTTGGCTAAAGACTACACGATTTACGGTACGGTGTCCGACTGTTGGTATATCAAAGTACACATAGATAAATTAGAGGGAACGATTTAGAATCTGGACGGACTTAACTCTCATTGTATCAAGAAAGGAATCATAAGTTCTTATATACCGACGCTAGAGTCCCAATAAATGCATGATGTACCGATTATACGTCTCTTTTTGTAATTTACTACTGCGCGTTTAAAAACATGAATCCACAACTTTAAATAGTTTTTCTGGTTCGTAGTTTTATATAACACACATGTTCGGCATTAAGTTTATCTGGAAACATGGTTAACAGCATACAATATAGTATGTGTGTGAACTTTACTAAGTATTAATTGTTTAATAAGGTGTCGAATTTATATATACATATATGTGTGTGTGTGTGTGTTTTTTGTTTTTTTTTTGGTTACCTTTACTGCGCTCAATAATACACGCGTCTCGATGTTTTGGCAATTTACATTGCCAGAAAGCTAATTCTGAAATAATCATATTTTTGTTACAAGCTGTTAATGAGGAAACTGGTTAGAGTGCATCGAGGTGAATGTAGTTTGTTCGTTTCGTGCTATGTTGTGGAGAAACATGGGATTCAATCCAGTAAAAACCCTGCCATTCATGTTGACTTTCAACTGTACAACAGAACACATGTTAAATGAATTTTCCTGTTTTGTAAACTATGTAGCATGCGGACTTTCTTCCCTCAACCATCATCTCAGTTTGCAACCAAACATGTAAATTGTCCAGTTATACGCTACAAACACATGCACACACTGGTATCTCACAATTATTTTCCCTATGTTCATTTGCCCTTGATCACTCAATGGAGCATAGGCGATCAACTTAAGAGTAGACCCTCATAGGCCTAACCAACTCAATGCCAAATAGTCCAATCCTTAACATATCAATCTACAAACATAAATTAAATTTGTTGCTTGCCTTAAAATGAATGCATTCTTAGAGGTGGTCACACGGACAGAAACAGTAATATTACACACGTTTTTCCTGCTTTTATCCAAGGTATATTAGCAACCCAGTCCCTTTCAGAAACTTCTTGATTTTCTGTCCCCTTGTTTTAGTTTTAAATGTATTAGGGAGCATCAGGTAGGTAGGTAGTTGTACCCCACTAGGACATCACACAAGAAATAAACACCCTATGACACTAAAGTGCCACCATGCGGATGAGGATCACCCATGGAGAGGTCCCCGAAACACTTTTCAGCCATTAGGCCATATCTATGGCTAGGCCATATCTATGCCCCGGCTATATTCTGACCCCCCCCCCCCCCCCCACACACCCCACCAGAAGCCAGGGTGGGGCTTCAAATAACAAAAACCCATTTAGGGACGACTATTTTGCAATACGACAAAAGGCATCGTTCACACACGAGTTTTAAAATAAACATAAATTACTAGCTAAAAAACTGAATAAAATGAAGAATATCATAGAAGCAGAAATATATGTATTTGTAATTAAAAGTGTATATATATATATTTGTGTGTGTGTGTGCGTGTGGGTGTGTGACTGTATGTCTGTGTGCGTATTTGTGTATGTTTGCATTTATATGTACATTATAAAAAAAATTGAAAAAAGGCTGAAAATGGCAGAAGAGAGCGAGCTATGCAGAGCGAGGGAGTGTAGGAGACATTGCCATACAAGAAGTATTCAGCAATTATAAATGTATGGAAGGAAAACGAATAAAAGAACATGATGGAGAGCTTAAGCCAGGGCTCATGCTTGATTGAGTCGGTCCGGATTTTAGGACATTGGAATCATGAAGAGAACATTAGCAAGGAGAAAACTGCGTAAAACACTGATGAAGATTAGCATACAGTGCTACTGTTTCTGCCTTCATTACAAGGACGGTAAAGAACAGTAAAGGACTCTTCTCCACGCCTACATACGTTTTGGGCATATAGGGCTAGACATATATTTTATAGGCCAAATGGCACTCAGTGGGTGTTATAGTCAACATCAAGCCGTCCGCCTTTACTGTACCAGATACCATTTAATACTGTGTCGACCAGGGAACCAACGTCATGAGAAAAAAAAATCTGGCTCAGACAGGATCTGAATCCACAAACTTCCGAACCGCAGGCGAGCACCTAACCGCTACACCATGGCTGGCCCAACTAAGAAGACGGTACATTAATTTAACAGTGTTCGACTGTTTTTTATCGGGAGTTTGAATTTTGCATAATTAATAATGGAAAGGAGGACCAACAGTGAACATCAGAGTAAATGCAGTTATTTTGGAAAAATTACCAGAATTCTAATTTCTTGAACACGTAATAACAGATGATGGAGGAAGTAAAATAAAAGTTTAAAACAGTACTTCCCTGGAGATTGATAATGAAAAGGTATTACTGGAAGAAATAAAAATTAGACTGAATCAATTCGGCCACATTAAAAGACATAAACACTCGTATGTTAAGCATACTTAAACAAAAGTCAAAGGCAAACAAGCAAGAGAAGACAGCGCTACAAGTGGGAGGAAAACATTAACAAATGGACAACAGTCTCATAAGGTGTACAAACAGGACTGGAGACAGAATATGCTGGGGATCAATTGCCTGCAGCCTTCATTACGGACGCGTTACTCACACTGAAGAAGAAATGTAGGCTTCAAATGATCAGTAGACAAAAATTAGAGGAGGTATTACCTTGCCTCGTAACTCTTATACACAGCTTTCTGTAACTCACCAAAGAGAAGACTTCTGGTTAATTTAATGAAATCTTTTAGAAGACGCTAGGAGAACCTAATGTTATCTTTTAGGAGACACTTGGAGAATCTAATGTTATCTTTTAGGAGACACTTGGAGAATCTGAAGTTATCTTTTAGGAGACACTTAGAGAATCTAATGTTATCTTTTAGGAGACACTTGGAGTATATAATGTTATCTCTTAGGATACACTTGGAGAATCTGATATTATCTTTTAGCAGACACTTGGAGAATCTGATGTTATCTTTTAGGAGACACTTGGAGAATCTAATGATATCTTTTGGGAGAGACTTTGAGAATCTGATGTTATCTTTTAGGAGACACTTGGGGAATCTGATGTTATCTTTTAGGAGACACTTTGAGAATCTGATGTTATCTTTAAGGAGACACTTGGAGAATCTGATGTTATCTTTTAGGAGACACTTGGAGAATCTGATGTTATCTTTTAGGAGACACTTGGAGAATCTAATGTTATCTTTTAGGAGAAACTAGGAGAATCTGATATTATCTTTTAGCAGACACTTGGAGAATCTGATGTTATCTTTTAGGAGACGCTAGGAGAATCTAATGTTATCTTTTAGGAGACACTTGGAGAATCCCATGATATCTTTTAGGAGACATTTTTAGAATCTGATGTTATCTTTTAGGAGACACTTGGAGAATGTGATGTTATCTTTTAGGAGACACTTGGAGAATCTGATGTTATCTTTTAGGAGACACTTGGAGAATCTGATGTTATCTTTTAGGAGACACTTTGAGAATCTGATGTTATCTTTTAGAAGACTCTAGGAGAATCGAATGTTATCTTTTAGGAGACACTTACAGAATCTGATGTTATCTTTTAGGAGACACTTACAGAATCTGATGTTCTCTTTTAGCAGACACACGGAGAGACTAATGTTGTGTGTGCGCCTGTGTGTCTACGTGTGTGTGTGTGTCTTTGGGATTATGTGTAAATATATCTCTGTGTAGGCGTGTCTGTGTGCGTGAGTGTCTGCTTGAGTGTCTTCTCTGTGTGTGTCTACGGGTGTGTCTGTATATGTCTGTGGTGTCTATATCTGCGTGTGTGTAAATTAGGGCTATACCGAATATTCGCTTCGTATTCGCTCCGGGACCGAATAGTGGACTTATTGGCTATTTGGTATTAGGCCGAATAGTTTCGGTCGGGCCGAATACGAATAGTAGTTACCTTACGCCCGCTTCTGCATACACGGCCTCAATGCTGACAACAAGAAACGATTGGTTTTGTTGAAAGCTAATGCAGCTTTCCTGCATTAACTAAGCTGTCAGTGACGATTTCCAAGTTTAGTTTCTTGTTATAATACTTAAGATTCTTTCATTCCTAGTTATTATTTACCACAGACTGACTGAAGGATGCGAAACATAAAATGTTTTTAAATGTTTACTATTATGTACGAATACTAACTATACATGGAAAGAATATAAACTCCGGCCACAACCAAGTCGATAATATGACATTCAAACGAACGGAAACATATAAGTACTTGGGTGCAAACTTAAACTGCTCCAACATGCTGAGAGAAGAAATACAATCTAGAATACAATCTAGAAATAAAGTAAACTATGCCCTTCAACGTCTGCTAAAGTCAAAGTGTCTGTCTCGCAACACCAAGATCAACATATATAAAACGTTTATAAAACCAGCCGTTTTATATGGCTCTGAAACTTAAAGCAGATCTGTGGACCCATCAAAGATGCTAACAGCGGGGAATGGAAAGTGAGAAGCAACAACGTAACACATAATATGTTTAAATCACCATTGATCACTGGCATCACGAGAGCTAACAGACTAAAATGGTTGGGGCATACTGACAGAATGAATGGTCGTAGACCACGAGGCAGTCAAAAAAGTTCGAGAGATAATGTGCAGCTAAGCCTGCAAACAACTGGTGTCACAATTTGTGAAGATAATGCCAGCCAGAGAGATGTATGGAGACGAGTGATATCTGCAACAGTAAACCTCAAGGGCTTAGAATGCAAAAGAAGAAGATGACTATTCTTTGCTAATTTATGCGAAGTAAAAGTTCAGCCCTTATTTGACATTATAAATTTTTTTTTTGTTAAAGATAATTTTCATACACTATACACTATTCGTATTCATATTCGGCCGAATAGTTAGTTCCACTATTTGTATTCGGCCGAATAGTGAAAATCACTATTCGGTACTGCCCCAGTGTAAATGTCTGTGTGTATGTGTATGTGTGTATTTGTATGTGTGTGTACGTGTGTGTGTATGTCTGCATGTGTGTATACGTGTGCAGCGATGTCTGTGTGTCTGCGTGTGCGTCTATGTGTGTGTTTCTGTGGGTGGGTGGCTACGAATGTGTGTCTGTGTGTGTTTGTGCGTGTATGTTTGTGCGTTTCTGACTGTGTTACTGTGCTTCTAAATGTTTATTTCTGTGAGTGCTTGCATGTATTTGTGTGTGTGTGTGTGTGTGTGTGTGTGTGTGTCTTTGTTGTGTTTTTTAATGTTCAGTGTGTGTATGTGTATCTGCGTGCGTGTGTCTCTGCGTGAGCGTCTTAGTATATGTGTGTCTCTGCGTATATATATATATATATATATATATATATATATATATATATATATATATATATATATATATATACAAGCTGTACCCGGCCACGCGTTGCTGTGGCATAGTTTGGCTAAATGGAAAGGAAAGAAAATAGAAATCGCACGTGTCTAATACAATCATTGTCTGCTCATATATAGAAATAATCTTTGAACACCCCCCCCCCCCGCCCCCCAACACAACTAAATCCACCTACTACTCTCTATATAGTTAATGTCGCAATCATTCTCTGCACAGATATAGAGATAGTCTAGTTTTCCAACTATAGAAAACGCACCATATAATTGTATCTTTATATTAGTGGTCGTTTAAATGGTGTTATTAGCACAGTAACAAAAATGGTTATTTGGTTATCACATGCTAAAGTTGTTTGTATTTTTATAGGAGACGGAAGTAAAGCTACAGCTGTACTTGTAAATAACAAAGTCAGCCGTAAAAAAATTGAATAGCGGAGGTAGCGTTAGTAAAATATAAACAAATTAAGTAATGAGAACTTGAAATCACGTGTAAAGCTCTTTAAATTCTCTTAAATTTAGGTCAATACACACCTCCCCTCCCCTCTTCCACCGACTACTGCTCTCTCCCTCTTCGAAGGATATGAAAATCATCACCTGGCGATATTTTGTTGTTGTTGTAACTGACATTGACATCCCTGTCCATCCGGGCTAAAATAGGGAGCAGGAATTGTAATAGGTAGTGAATGGGGCTAGTGTAATATTTACCACATCATCCTTCAAGTACCAGTACAACTACTGCCACGACCACCACCACAGTAGCTAAAATAATGTCACTGCTATCTGTTTTACCATCGGAGTGGACAGGGAGTCGTGAGCCGGAAGATTTGGTGCCGCATAGCTAGTGCTGTCGCCACGGACTGGTTAGGTTAGGATGTATAATTTCGCTTCCCGACAGAAGAACGCCATAACTTTACCGGCGGTCTTCACATTAGAGCACTACGGTGTAACAGCCTAACCACAACTACTACTGTTGCTGCTACTTTGAGTGGGTAAAGCAGTTACTGTGACTTAAAGCTCTCTCAGTAAACAGTTTGCACCCCCCCCCCTCAAATTCACCGACTACTCTTTCCCTCTTTGAAGTAGTTAGGAGAAAAAAAAATCATTTGAAAAGCAAATTTGAAAACAGGAAAAATACACCATAATTAGGAAATGAACGCTATGGTAAACAGCACAGCTAAAAATTCCAACGCAGATGAAATAATTAAATCTAAATGAAAATAAATGGAAAGCTATGAAATTTCAGCGTAACCATGCAATTGTAAAGTTTAAAAATGAAATCATAAGTATGCGAAATGGTCAAATTTAATTATCAACTGATTTACCAACATTCCTGTCCCTTTTTTTTTTTTTTTTTTTTTTTTTTTTTTTTTTTTTTTTAGTATTAAGGGCTACATGGGTAGTGCTGTCGCCACGACAGTGCAGGTGAGGATTTGAGCCCTGGGTAAAAAAAAAAACACTACTGCGGATTCGAACCCTTGTCTCCCGGACAGGAGTCCAGTGTTCTAACCATTCGACCAAGCAGCCACTTCATTGGAGCAACGAAAAGAGAACTAAACTATTAGAGATGTGTGTCCCTACTACAGTATCCCGATTATAATACAACTCAAAACAACAGGCAATTGTTTTCTCATAAACAGATATTCTATATATATTTTTGAAACGGCACAACAATAGAAACAACTATAGAGATAGTCTTGTTTGCTGTACCACGGCCTACTCTGTTTATAAGAGAAGGCGTTGGCTGTACGTATCTCGCCGGCGAATGGGGAAGTCTTGCGTTCTGACTACGGTGCATGCGCATTTACTAACGTGGCTATAATTAACTGTCACTTAAAATGTAAATATTAGTTTCAAAGATTTTCCCAAAAATTGTCGCACATAATGGGTGAACATCCGGTATCAAAACAAACATATCCTGAAAATTTCAGCTAAATCGGTTCAGTAGTTTCCGAGTCTATAGCTCATAGACAAACACACAAACATTGATTTTTATATATATAGATGTATCTCTGTGTTCATCTGTGTGTATATGTGTCTGCGTGTATCTGTGTGTGTGTGTGCCTGTATGTATGTTTGTCTGCGTATGGGTCTGCGTGTGTGTGTCTGTGGGTGTGTGTCTGTGTATGTCTGTATATGTGTGTTTGTCTGGGTGTGTGTATGTCTGCGTTTGTGTCTGCGTGTGTGTGTGTCTGTGGGTGTGTGTCTGTATTTGTCTACGTGAGCATCAGCATCTGTGTTAGTGTGTATCTGCGATTTTGTGTGTGTTTCTGTGTCTGCATGTGTATGTCTGCGAGTGTATCTGTGTGCATTTGTGTGTGTCTGTGTGTGTTTGTCCAGGCGTGTATGTGTGTTTGTGTGTGTGTCTGCGTGAGTGTGTGTCTGCGGGTTTGTGTGCCTGCGTGTGTGTGTCTGTCTGTGTGTGTATCTGTGTATGTGTGTTTGTGTCTGTGCGCCTAAGTGTGTTTTTGTTTGTGTCTGCGTTTGTTTTTGCGGGATTGTCTGTTTGTGCATGTGTGTATCTGTATGTATGTGAAATATAAATTTATAATATGCATATTATTCTATGAATATAACATGCTTATAATTAAAATACAACTGCTATGTGAAAGACGGGTGTTTGGAAGGGCCGGATGTAAGACGGACCTGTGCGCCCAGTTTGTGACGCTTTAAAAATAAAGATCGTCGTTCGTTCTACCTGCCTGTCAATAATGTCTTTGCACTGAACTCTAAAACTAGGAGCTCATTGATTACAGTTTGGAAAACCCTGGGGTTCAGATCATAAATTGTCTTTATGTTTTTCAATAACTCGTATACACCGCTTTCTGTAACGCACCAACGAGAAGACGCTTGAAGAATATTAATTGATCTTTAAGAAGACGCTTGGAGGATGCAACGTTTTCTTTTTCCAGTAGGTGCTCTGGCTCCTTGAGATGTAGCTTACACTTAAAAACATATGCAGACATAAAGACAATCGCATCAGACATGCCATGTAGGATGAATATTGACAGCCGGGAGCTTCAATTAATTAAGCACACATAAGCTGGATAATTTAGACAATCAAGCCCTATTGACAAGGTCGTAGGGAGTGGAATTATTGGTTGCTAAGTGAAACACATGCCCGTTATGTCAGGATACAAGTCCGACAGGATCAGTAAATACATGCCCGGATGCAGGCTCCTGAAAACAAACAAACGTGCCACATTTTCCTGGACAAGTCGAGCCAAATCGCGTGCTAATTTGTCTCCTCTAGCTGCAGAAGATATACAGAAAGCACATTAGCTAGAAAAAAAAAACCACATGGAAACCTGCATTAGACGGTTCCAGATTGTTTACGATGCAATTGTCTGTCCATTTTCGCTTACAGCTACTGATCTGTTTGTATACTTCTGTGTCTGTCTGTCTATGTATATACTTTTCTGTCTGTCTGCCTATCTATCATTGTATTAGTCCGTTCACCACACTGCCAAGTATTTATCCGTCTATTTCTACGAATTAATCCGTCGGTCGATCTAACTGACATGAGTGAAGTACAGAAGAGTTAGGGGCCCCTTTCTATGCCCTCATGTGTATTGAGTATATGGGTCTAGATCTATACTTTATAGATCAATTGGGTATATAGGTCTAGATCTATACTTTATAGATCAATTGCGTTTATGTGTCTAGATCTATACTTTATAGATCAATTGGGTATATTGGTCTAGATCTTTTCGTTATAGATCAATTGGGTATATGGGTCTAGATCTATTCGTTATAGATCAATTGGGTATACGGGTCTAGATCTATTCGTTATAGATCAATTGGGTATACGGGTCTAGATCTATTCGTTATAGATCAATTGGGCATACGTGTCTAGATCTATACTTTATAGATCAATTGGGTATATGTGTCTAGATCTATACTTTATAGATCAATTGGGCATATGTGTCTAGATCTATACTTTATAGATCAATTGGGCATATGTGTCTAGATCTATACTTTATAGATCAATTGGGCATATGTGTCTACATCTATAATTTATAGATCAATAGGTATATGTGTCTAGATCTATACTTTATAGATGAATCGGCAGTTGATGGATTATGCGGTCATCATCCCACCGGCGCCTTTACTTCCCAGGACTTTACGTGTTGCGAACTGGATGTTGGGAGCCAAGACACTTTGTGAAAAGTCCTGGTTCCGTCAAGACTTGAACCCAGGATTTCCTGATCTGCAGGCGAGCTACACTATAGCGAGATCCAGCAAACTACAGTCCTGGATACATGTAGCCATATAGTAAAAAGTAAAGTTCCCTTTTCACGCCTTTCGGCGCATCGGGCATATGGGCAGAGCGTCCCATATTTTTACAGACCATCAGCACTCCGTGGGTAATGTAGTCAGCATTACGCCGGCTGTCTTTACTTTCCCAGGACAGCCCATCCTGGTACCCATTTTAGGCTGGGTCGAGCTGCGACGTCCCATACCACGACAAAAATCCACGCAGCCTGCAGTGGGTTTCGATCTCGGCATGCTGGCTTACGAATCGGACTCGCAACGCCTTAGCCACGGACGCCCTATAGTCATTATAGTCCAGATTAAACTAAATGGGTGATCAACCTTACTCGTTCATTTTGTTATAACAAACACACCAGCATCACCACGACCAAGCTTCAATGGTTTCTTTCTTTCTTTCCAACTTTTTTTCTTTCTTTTTATATCTTATTCTTCTTTTATTGATTTTGAAAGGATGGTTAACGTGACACATGTGTGTTGTAGGTTTGCTGCTAGGCTAAGATATCTGCAGCTTTAAGTTAAACAACATATCTGATTTCAGCAAACTTCAAATTAGTCGCCTATTTTTACATAAACATTAGGGAGGTAGTGAACCCCGCCCCCTCCCCTTATCCTACCACAAACTTTTCCAACGCTATACTCCCAAATAGTGCCTCCCCCCCCCCCCCCCAAACCACACCAGGAAATTGTTTTTGAAATAGCAGCGAAATACGGCAACATACATTTATGCGGAAACTACAGGCTTGGAAAAGTGTTGTCCCAAACCTCCCACTAAATTAGTGTGGCTTTTTTGGCAAAGTTTTTACAAAAAATGAAGCAAAAAAAATGAAGACCCCAATATGCTTACTTCTCCTCGGTGTTTGGTAAACATTTAGATTTTTACAAGATTTAATGCAATCAGTGTTGTATACCTTTCAGTACTTATACGGGCTCTTTCTGCATCGTTTGAATTTAGGTTAAATGTTGTAAAGTACTTTTATCAGAAACTGAGATGCAATGGAATATATAGTATTTGGACGAAAGAGCCAACAAACAACTTTATTCATAAACTGTTAGGAATTAGACACTCAGTATTGCCTGCCATCTGATTTTCTGAGCTCATCCTTTCATGTTGTGCAGTTTTATCTTGTTTTCCCTCTTAGCCACTTTTTCCTCTGTAGCTGGGAAGTGGCAGGACAATGAGAAAAACATCTGAATGTAAAAATATGCAGCGTTAAAAAAAAAAAAAAAAAAAACAGTACATTCTTTCAAACATCAGGAGCACCGACACCAATCACAGGCGGCACAAGGAGATTAAGTCTTGTTCGCAAAAATGTAATAATGTGTTTGAAATAATAGGACATACATTACATGCCCCAGTACCTAATCTGAGAATTCCTTCACATGGTTGGATGGGAAAAAGGGGAAAAGAAAGAGGGGGGGGGGGGTGTTTGACTGCTTGCAAATTGTTGTTGTTGTTGTTGTGTGTGTGTGTGTGTTTGTGGGGGGGGGGGGGGGGTTGGAGGGCGGCATATATAACTTACGACCATCCACCAAAATAAATAACATCGGTATGATCAAACAGTTTTCTGAACTGATGCAGTAGAGTACATATTAAGTATTTGTCACATTATTTACTAGAGTTATACGAACATAGATTGAACGTTTGGTTGTATGTGCACTCGTTATATACCGTTTGAATGAGAAAAATGTTGCTGACCACTAATCTCATATGATAATTTATGATATCACACCTTTCCCTTGTAAAATACTAGTATGCCTGTTAAAATTATGTTCAAATGTTATGATAGTCCATGAAGGAAAGAAATGATATTGTGTCGTTTCTTCTTCCCCTTCTTCAGCATTCCGAGCCCTTGAGGTTCATTGCTGCAGATAGACCCGCCTCCACTCATCTCTCCGGTTGGCCTGCTCTTTCTAGCTGGCAACACCAAGTGTTTTTAGATCTCTCTGAACATTATCTCTCCATCATCTTCCTGATCTGCCTCGTGGTCTACGACCATTTATCTCCCTTGCCAATACACTTTTTTTACCTCTGTCATAAGACATTCGTCGGCTCTGTGGCTAAGTTGCTGCGAACGCCTCGTAATGCCGGGGTGCCAGGTTCGATCCCATCTGCGGATCATGGGCCTTGCGTTGGTTTCGACTGTGGTATCAAGAAGCCGACCGTCAAGGGAGGAATGACAAGCTACTGGACGTAAATTGCCTACAGAAACCACACAACAGCCAGTTGCTGCTGTGGTTGGTTCTGCAACGTCATGTGAAGGATACGCAACTAATCATAAGACATTCTCTCAATATGCCCCATCCATTTTAACCTATTAGCTCGCACGATGCCTATGATCAGTGGTGATTTGAACAGATCATGAACTGTGTTCTTGCTTCTCACTCTCCATTCTCCGCTGTTAAATCTTTGATGGGTCCAAAGATTCGTCGTAATAATGTAATAAAACCTGTAATAAACCTTCATCTCTTCTAGTTGTGCTTCAAAATTCAGAGCTATATAAAACGACTTGTCTTATCAACGTTTTACATATTTTGATCTTGGTGTTGCGAGATAGAGACTTTTACTTTAGCAGATGTTGAAGGGCATAGTACACTTTATTTCCAGATTGTATTCTAGATTGTATCTTCTCTCTCAGCATGTTGGAGCAGTTGAAGTTTGCACCCAAGTACTTATATGTGTTAGTTCGTTTGATTTTCATATCATAGACAAATTATAGACTTGTATGTGGCCATAGTTTATATTATTTTCCTGTATTTGTTTTATCTTGTATTGTGTCTCATCTTGACTGACAACAAATCCCATATTGTGAGCTGCTTTTTATTTTTTAAGAGTGTTTTTTACTGTCTCTGGTTCATTTTCTCCAACAATATCATTGTCATTTGCCTAACCACGTATTCTTGTAGTTTCTCCTATAGTACACTATTGTTTCAATTTCCTTAACATGTATAATGTGTCGTTTTTTTTATGTTCACCCTCTTATTTGCTATGTTGGGATCTGTTCTACATAAGCAGTAATTGACAGGCTACAGAATGAAGTAATTTCACCAACCCCAGACCATTACTGACTGACACTCTCTAGTACTATCGACAAGGGTATAGATTTAATGAATACCTGGTAAGACCTGCCAATTTATCCACAACGCTTCTCACGTGGGGTCCCTACAGACTACTTCAAATACCCCATGTTTTTTGGTCTTGAGTTGGCAGTAAAGATTATAATGCCGACTAATTTGGGACCAGGCCGATAAGGGCTTTAAATCAAGAGTTCTGATAAAAGACAGACTGGTAAAGGCGATCACTTGTAATCAAGCGCATTCATGTATCAGTATTAAATCGTAGCTTTGTCAGTGGAGCTCTTGAGCCAGAGCAGCTAGACGCTTGCCTCGTGACTGAAGGTCGAGGGTTTAGTTCCGCATCAAATCCCATTGTGATTTTTGTTTTTGTTTTTTAAATGACTTTGGCTCCCAGGTCGACTCAGTCTAAAATCGGTACCAGGAAATATTCATGGGTCAAAAAAGCGGCCGGCACGATGTTGACCATATTACCCACCGAGTCTGCATTGCTCTAAAAAATATAGGTCCAAACAATATATCCTTTACGTTTAAGGGCTTGGCAAGGTCTTTTACTTTACGTTTTAGCTTCGTAAGCCAGCGTACCGCAATCGAAACCCACTGCAGGCTGCGTGGATTTTTGTCGTGGTATGGGACGTCGCAGGTCGACGCAGCCTAAAATGGGTACCAGGATGGGCTGTCCTGGGAAAGTAAAGACAGCCGGTGTAATGCTGACCACATTACCCACAGTGCTGATGTTCTGTAAAAATATGGGACGCTCTGCCCATATGCCCGATGCGCCGAAAGGCGTGAAAAGGGATCTTTACTTTTTTTACTTTAGCTTTGTGACTGGCAAAATGGTTTGCTTCATACTCTGAAAGACGTGGGTTCTGTTTCTGACTTGCTAGTCATGTTAGAGAGTGCAACTATTGTGAAGATTTACAGAAGTGCTTGCTTGGAGTCTGGACAGTTAGAAACTCTAGGTTCATATTCGGGAAACCCAGATTCAAATCCTCAGTAAAGTTGAGGACTTTTATTTTTTGTCCCAGGCTGTAATAAAATCCTAACCTGTGTAGTCCTTAGCTACAACGCTAGCTATGCGATCCTAAATCCTCAGGCACAAAGACCCCATGGCCAACACCGTAGAAATGTTTATAAAAAGCAGTATTGGCAATTTTTTTTATAACATGTCAGTTGCTTAAAGTATGGGATTTTTATTTTCTGCTCATCTTTGAGCTTTGAAGTATGGGATGTATACTTTCTGCTTCTGTCTGAGCTTTGAAGTATGGGATGTATACTTTCTGCTCCTATCTGAGCTTTGAAGTATAGGATTTGTACTTTCCGCTCCTCTCTGAGCAAGTGAAGAAGGGCTTTGCATGGACTTAACTAAACATATAGTAAAAGTAAAGTAACGAACACATTTTTAAGCATTCAGACGCACTAGGCATATAGGGCTAGACTCATATTTTATAGACAGATTGGCACTCGATGCTTATGTAAACATATGGAACAAAAAACCATAATCAGTGAAGTTGCTGCCCTCACAATTCTTCTCGCTTCCATATTTCCTCTTTTCAATCCTACACCACTTAAATGTAGATATTCATATCACTGTAAAGTTGTGTCTATTCTGTTCTGAATACACTATGTACTTTAGCAACTTTCACATGAGTGACCTCTGATTGTATTGCTTCCTTAGTGTCCTTTCTACTTTTATGTAGACACTGATGTTTGCGAGAGTTACATACAAACGTAGCTTGGCCTAGACAAGTGTATGTCTAGACTTTATTGATCAAAATGCCAGCGTGTACCTCATGATCCCAAGGGCGCTATCACATGCGCACCCCACCATGTCTATTTGCGTGATTCGGAATGCGCTTCAATCGTCCTTACTGGAAGTCGATACCGAGTCCTAAGTCGATTATTGACAGGATTGGTTTATTGTCCTACATGACTAACAATCTCTGCTGCAACTAGTTAACGGCCAATACTTTTTAAATGATGCTAAATCTGCTGTTGAGACCTGGTTAGTAAAGCCGCTAGATGCGTGCCCGACGATGCAAAGGTCTTAAGTTCATATCCTAATTGGTAGCAGAATTTCATAATTTAGTTAGTCTGACCTAGCTGAAGTTGGATACCAGGAAATGTCTTTTTCTTCTTCATGTTCATCAGCGGTAAACTCCATCAGAAAGTTCTGATTGTTCGTCCACTTCTGTACTCTATTCCCCTTGCATAGGTTTTCGTGCACACCCGTTTTACAGATCTGCTTAATTTGTATCCAGACGGTTGGTAGCTCACCTCTCATGCACTCTGACTTCAAAGAGAACACTCTGAATAAAACCGCTTTTACCACATGGTTCAGAAGTGTTGTCTGTGGGTCTATTCTCTCACTCCCTTTCCCCAACACCCACATCGAGTGTCGATTTTATCTGTTCAAAATTAGGTATGGCACCAAAGTCTTGGTGCGACTTTGGCGTGAACCGGGTCCTTTCCTAGTTTATTGTATTCTACATAGTATTTTTCGTGATAGGCTACGAAATGTGGTATTGTCAAATCTGTCAAACCAGTCTTTTCGCGGTGTAGTACGTCTTCTACAGTGTGTTTCAAAACTCATGGCGTCACACTTTAATAAATATCTGGAAAACTCCTACATGCATGAACATGAATGTTTTGCATGTGATCTAAAATTTCCTATCCCCTTGAGATTATCACAGTGTACAGGTGTACAGATGCTGCTGTTTTCTTAAAACGCAGAATTTCTTTGATCTTTATTTGGGATTTATAATTTGTGTACGCCTAAAAAAAGAATATACAGTAATTTACTAATCCCTGTGTAGTTTCCGGAGCCCCATTGTTAGGGGCAAAATGAATAGACCCACTGCATCCCCAACAACCATGGCGTAAGAGTCGACTAATGGGCCTTCCTTCGAAGTAGTAGTGTATCTGCCTACGAGGCAAAGAAACAATAATCTGCATACACAAAGTCAGATCTTTCAAACGGTTGTCCACGTAACACTCAGGTTCTGGAACAAGACTAAAGACCAGACTCGGACGAACAACCAGAACTTTTTGCTTTAGTTTACAGCGTGTCAAGGCAAACAATACGAATTGACTCATGCCTGTGAATAGTTAGGAAATCAGTTTGCGTGTGTAGCGGCGATACATGATTATTTTTCTGTTATTATATTGAGCATCAATAAAACCTATGTTTATCTAGAAACTCGCAGGAGGCAACAGCTGGAGGTGACCACAGTAACAGGGTGTCTTAGCTGACTATCTGCACTCAGGCCAAAAGCAAGACGGTCATACAACCCGACTGCTTCTGGCACCACTGAGACGTTCAGTGACCATCCTCTGGGAGTTCGTCCTCTAAACGACTCCGCCACCCAATGACCCAAGGCAGACACACTACTTGTTGAGAGACTCTAGACCTCACATCTGCTACACACAAAGTTCACTAGCACCTTCTGTACACTCAAGGATACCCGTCAGCCAACGACACATAGCTGCATTTGTGCCCCTCTCTCCCCTCAACACACACAGGTCGCACAAACGTCCAAGATAGAAATCACCTTGATATTATTCCTGCGTCCATCGTTTGAACCAAAAGAATCATCCTGGATAGTTCACAGGAACTCTAGAGAATAAAACCACAAAACCACATTGTTAAAACTATCCCATTTCCCAGTCGTTACATCCACTGGACTTAAATTCGCTAAACACGTCCGCACTGTTAGACTGACTGAAAGTTCCTGACTCAGACTACCCCTGGACCTTTCCCACAAGCGGCCAGTTCGTCGTGGATCTCACGTTCTCATCAACACTCGGGGTTCACAAAACCCTCTTGATCTCGACCCACACGGATCCTACAGAATCCATGATGTCCTCGAGACTTATGTTTTCCTCCAGTGGCTCATGCGCCACTATCTTGCAGTAACCCCAAATGTTTCCACTTCCAGCCTGTCACACAAAGTCCTGGCTTCATTAACTCTCTATACCCCACCATTGATTTCGCACATAACAACTATCAGAAGTGGAACTCTGCGTTAGCAGTATTTCTTGTCTTAACTTCCTCCTGTGGCTTTTATGACCCCGTTTTAGCGTAAAATAATGGACCAACTAACTCTTCACAAGTATGTCGTAAAAGTTGACTAATTAAGGGTTTTCCTTTTATAGTTGGGGTTAATCTGAGAGGCAAGAAACCAACAGCCTGCACACAATCAAGTCAAGTGTAAAACTAATATGTACTCAGAATCAGCTTCTGAAACAAGATCAAAGTCTAGAAGTGGACGAACAACACAAATCTTTCGGTAGTGTTTACAGCAGGTGAACGCGTAAAAGAAGATCTTACCCCAACTAGCTTGGTTCAATTTATCTATTCTCACTTGTATTTTGTGCGACATACCTGCCCTGTGGCAGGCACACACAAAAACGGTCTCTAGAAGCCAAGCAGAGCTGTCATAAACTATTTCTTTGCCACCCGTGCACTGATGTTTATAAACAGATATACAGATGCAAAGACAGGCCTCCACACACCAGAATAAACATGTGCCCTGTCGCGTTTGTCTGTGTACACAACGCTAGTCCGTTAATCTGACTTGTTTTGTGTGCAGTTTCTATTGCTCTGTGTCACACCTTCCATTAGATTTTCAGGTGAGGTTATCCCAGGAGCTGATTATTTCCGTGAGCCAGCAGACTGAGACATGAAATCCCCAAATAAACTAACGACAGGTGCTATTTTCATTCCGTTGTTTACTTAGTGACTGAAACAAACAACTTGCTGGAACTGTTTCCGGAACTAGCTCATGGAAACAGAGACCTTTCTCGAACATTTGACTGATAAACAATGTAGCTCGTAAAGCGAGCAGAGAGATATATCTATCAGCGTTAAGATAATAGGTGCATACACATGAGGAACAATCAGATATATCGGCGTCAAACTGATAATCACAGCAGTTTGTCATAACTGTCTGATCGAAAGTAAGACAGCAAATCTCATATTAAAGGCTGCGATTTTTTTTTTTATTGGCGGTGAAGGTTTGGAAGTTGCAACTGATTGTTTGGAATACCTCTGATCATACTTTTAAATTGTAAATCAGATGCATTGGCGTTCAGGTTATTTAAATTATGATAATAACGCATGTATTTGAGAAACTGTGTATAATTTTTTTTATCGAAAAATTCTGAAAATTACGCATATATTTGAAAAACTATGTATTTTTTTTTTTTTTTTTTTTGAGAAATTCTGAAAATTACGCATGATTTTGGAAAACTGTGTACAATTTTTTTTTTTTGAGAAATTCTGAAAATTACGCATGTTTTTTGGGAAACTATAAATAATTTTTTTTCGAGAAATTCTGATAATTACGCATGTACTTGAGAAACTCTGTATGTTTCTTTTTCGAGACTCGTCGGCGGAGTACATTCTCCTTCTGCACGTAATGATTAAGATTCGAACCTGTGGCTACCGCGTGACACGCATGCATTTTAGTGACTGAAAAAAGTATATAATATTCTGCCATTTAGAAATTAGTATGTTTTACAATTGCGTGTCCCCTGTACTTTAGAAAGACATCCAAAGATTCAAGCTAAGCTGTGAAAATCTTCTACGCATAAGGTATAATCCCTAATGGCAATGGTGGATTATTGCTTGAAATAGAGAAACCAGAATTGAAACTAAATTGCACGATACCAGGCTATCGGGACCTAACAAACATGGCTGCTTTTTTCTTATTATCAATAATACAGCAAATGTACTGATATCACATATACCCATGCATGGTTACAAAGATTACATCTGCTATTTACAACCCCCATCCCCACCCCCATTGTTTTTTAAACCGCTGATATCAAGACTAAGAATACTTCTTTATGTTAGACACTTCCCAAGGAGAAAAGGACAGAGAATCAGCTACCAAACGGACATTGTCTTCTGTCTTTTAAACCCCCTATAAGATCCAAATAAACTCACGCTAAGTAATTCTATCCACCGCTGTCGTATGCAGTTCTCCACATATCGTCCTAGTCGTTTTAACTTCACTCTGTAGCTCCCTTTTCGGTGTTGTTGTTTTTTTTAATCATTGTGGATTTTCTTTTTTTTTTCTGTGCAACTGTGGGTTCCATGCAAAGACATTATAGTATATTGTTCTCAGGTTTTATTACCGCGTGTCCTACCCATTGCCTTCTTCACCTCATGGTCAACTGGAAACTGTTAGGTTCTCCCCCTTAGCTCAACATTAGTGATTATATCATCCCTCATCATTCCCTAATTCTGCGGAGGTAGCAGTTAAATAATGTTTGCAGTTTATTAGTAATTGCCTTATTTGTTATCCATGTTTCGCTCAATTCAATACTACTAGGTTAGGTAAGTTGCGTATTCTTTACAGGACGTTGCAGAACCAACCCCAGCAGCCCCTGGCTGTTGTGTGGTTTCTCGAGGCAAATTTACGACCAGTAGTTTACAATACTACTGCTTTGACAATATTATAAAAAAAATTACAAAATAATTACGGAAATCATAATTAGAAACAAAATGACTAAAGAAGCAAGGTCGTCCAGTAGCAATTTTAGTACCAGTGTTGCTGAGCGAAGCCATCCTTATGAGAGAAGGTTTGAGGTTTGAACAACGGATCAACATCATGACACACATATAGTAACCCATTAGTGCTCTGTTCTTCTTCTAACGCAAGACTGAGTCCGAAGAAGCTCATCACAGTGCACAGGCTCTGTAGGCTTGGCGAGGATCTTGAATTATTTGTAACTCCAAATTTGGCCCGGGCAGCGCCGTTAGGCAACTCTTTTCGATTTCCAACTGCCAGGGGATTTTTTTACGTGCGCAGCAATGCACACGGGTGTACTATCTCAATACCCAGAGATCAGGGACAATTACTAGAAGTCCAAGTCCTCTTGAAAAAATCCCAGCCCTTACCGGGGATTGAACCCATAACCTCTAGCACTTGAGGAAAACACCATGCATTGAGACCACGCAGCCCTTTTGTGAGAGAAGGATGACTGTGGATAGCTTGACACATGTATGACATTACCACCTCCAGCATGAGAATGAAGGTTGAGACGGCAACTGTGTCCTTCGTAAGAAGTATAAACTTTACCGAGATGAACCTAAATGAGAGCAAGCCAAAATGCCAGTCTAGATTCTATCCATGATGTCGAAAAACTGCATATGATAAAATGAAATAAATGAGTACAGTATGAACCTATGTGATGTATAAACAGGACAGTAATGTTACGATGATAATATTCTGTAGGATTTTGCCTGTTAATGATGATAGTCTAAGGATTTAGCCCGAGGTCGACGATGATAGTGTGTAGGATTTTGCCCGAGGTACCTACCGCCAGCATAACTATAAACACTGTTTGCCACCATAGGGTATTACGTACTGGCGTTGTAAACAACGACTAAATATAAACATAAATTATTATAAGATACAGTGTAACAATTAGTATTGTTGCCAATTACAGTAGTGGAGTTATATGTATAGGCATTAATAGGTTCTAATTGTTCTATTATTTGTGATAGGTGAATAATGCTTTGAATTTGATTTCGTTTTAGAGTTACGGTTTTTATTTTTGGTGTAAAAATATTTCTTTGTACCCGTTTTAAGCTGGGTTTATCTTTAGCCAATATCATTTATACAGATTCTGCCTCGATGCAATTCTAAATCCAAGACCCGAAGGCGAACAGGTGAATGTCTAGACACAGCGCTATGGGACTCCAGGTCACCAGTTACATCACAAGAAAAATACGAGATAAGAGAAAGATGCAGACACATGCGTTAAATAGCTGCAACAAGTAAACTGTTAACAACAGATCACAGATAAACAATATACACCACTGATAAATAGTCGGACAATACTGCACGGCTAAAAAACACAAATTTGTTTGCCACACCCAAATGTTGTTTTGATAATCTGGCACGTGAAGTCAACAATCTTTTAGCAAAATGCAAAAACTGACGAAGTGGGAGAAAATTGAGAAGATTATATTCAGCAATCGGGATAGTTTTGTGTACATTTGGATACTTTTCTTAAAAATAAACTGTGAATTGAAATTTCGGAAGCATGCCCTTTTATCTTTAAACAGTAATTTTTTTTTTTTCTAAAATTTGTACGACAACCTCTATAATCCTATCGTTACCTTTTATTTACAGAACTAAAGAGCAGCATGATGACAGTGGTTAGGTATATTAAAAATAAAAGTAACGTTCTGTCTTAACGTAAAAGTATCAGACAACACACCGTACGCTGCTTAAAAAAAAACTTTTCATCAATTACGTCCTTTTCGACTTGTACCAGCAGCGTACAATGTTATCATGTACATAGAATGTGTTTTTGTTTTGTTTGATGTATCATTTTGAGAATCTGTTTGAATGAAAATAGTGCTGAAAAATAGCAGAAATGATAAATTGAACACAATCTGGGGGAAAAAAAAAAGGCTTTAGAGAGGGAATGCAAAAGACGAACACAAAACAAAAGAACTTTTCGACTGAAGTCTTTATTAACAGAGTACTAAATACATCAGTCGGCTTTGTGGATAAGTCACAGCGAACGCTTCGTAATGCAGGGATGCCGGGTTCGATCCCATGTGTGGCACATGCGCCTTGCGTTGGTTTCGACAGTGGTATTAAGAAACCCCACCGTCCAAAAAGCAATGGCAAACCACTGGACGTAAATTTGCCTCGAAAAATCACACAACAGCTAGGGGCTGTTGGGGTTGGTTCTGCAACGTCCTGTAAAGGATAGGCAACTAACCAACTAAATAGAGCACAAACTGTGACTAGAAAACGCAACGAACAAGACAACAGAGCTAATAAAAAAAAAAAATCAAGATAAACATAAAACCAAGAAATATGTAATGAGATAAAAGAATAATTATAAGGGCATTAAAACGAAACAAAATAAGTTTGAAGGCGTATGTAAAAAGAAGGAAAGAAATATGATTAGGTCAAAAAAATGAATAAGTAAATATATGAAATTAAATTAGGCTGTGATGAGTATTGACTACCCCAGGACTAAGAACGCTAAAACTGTGAATGAAATGATTTTTTAATGAGTGGCGGCTGATTTGATCACTATAGCAGGATTTAATAGCTGTGACTGAGATATCGTTTTTCACCTTTTGGTTCAGAACTGTTGATATGGAGGGAGACAGGATTGCGAGTCTTTTTTACAAATATCAACAAAATGTTCACGGAAGCGATCTGCTAGCCTGCTACCGGTTTTTAATATTTTGTCGATGATGGCACAGATCAGGTTACGATTAACACGAACTCTGACTAGAAAGCTAAAAAAAAAAAGGGAATAGAGAAGACGCACGCATCATAATTTTTGAAAAATATAAATTCGGCTTACGACCAGTTTGACTTACAAACCTATGGGGACAAGTTGAGGAGATTCTCCACTTTATATATGACACACATTGCCTAACTTTCTTTACCTTTTTCCTATGTTATTTAGACTCTTCCTACTGCAGCACCACCCTGTTCTGTATGCCTGTAACAATATTTATCCGAAGTCATAACACTTTGAGATATAAAATATTGAAGTGGTAAGTGGCTCGTACTGAAAGAGTTGAAAATGTATCTAATAATTAATGCACTGAAAGAGAAACATAATTTCTCAGTTTTTTGGATACTTAATTTTTAGTTGAGTTTCCTTTACTATAGAAATATTGTCAGCATATCTCGGACGAAAAAGAGGTGAAACACTGACATCTTGAAAGATCTGAACATTAAGAAAAATTGGCTAATAAACAGCATCCTGTCTCGGAAGCTGCAATATTTTAGTCAAGCGCCACGGCGGATTGGACAAAATTATAGCAGAAGGCATGGTACGAGGAAGGAGGGGCAGGGACCGACCAACACGAAGATGGACACATGCTATAAGTGACTCCTTGAGTATGAAAGTGCATGAGGCGGGAGAGCTGGCGAGAGACCGAGTTTCTTTCAGGTAGACCGTGATGATAGCGACGTTATGGAGAGGACCTGCTACATGATGATGATGATCCTTTACTGGACGTTGCAGAACCAACCCCAACATTTGTTGGCTTTTGTGTGGTTTGTTTAAGCAAATTCTACGCTCAGTAGTTTGCCATTGATATGTGAATAGTCAGCTCTCGGTACCACTGTCGAAACCAACGCAAGACAGACTGCCTGTAGCTGTAATGTATAGTTTTATATCACGAATTTTTAAAAGCTTGGTGTTCCCTAGATAATTCTATGCTAATAAATAATGAGTAGGTATTTAACAACTGAATAACGCATATTATTATATTACTTAGTATACATATAACAGTTGAATCACAAGTATTCATTTAGTGGTCCAAATTTGCCTGTTGATTATTCGATTTTGTAAGTTAGTCTACCAACATTTTCATTTCTTGTGTTATGATTTTGTAGATGTTTATTTTGCAAATAAGAGTATATTAATTTCATTTATACAGAGAAACACACACGGAGTGTGGTACTTTTAAAAAGGAGTTTGGGTCACATTGTGCTGTGGTTTGCAACTAGGCTGCGATGTTTGCATTTGTGAAGCCAAACACTTGTGATTTCAGCAATCCAATAATTAGTCACCTTTTATAACATGCTGCTTTTGGCTCAATAGTAGGTTGATTTTATCCAGCGTATCTCCCAACCCTCACCCCTCCCAGAACGCACACCGTGAATGCATTAACAGGGTATTTTAACACGTGTTTGTATAACCTGGGATCAAAATACTGCATTAAAGTCTACAAATTTTGCTAACACATTGTGGACAAGATTAGCAGAAATAATATGCTCCATGGACAGGTGGTTAGAATTAGGATAACACGCTTGTGGTATTTTGTTTTTTATCTGGAATAATGCGTGCCAGAAAGCAGTGCTGTTAGCCTGAAAAAATGTCTTTAATTTCCGAAAGGAATGACGTATGATCAAGATACATTGTGGCAGTTCAGTTCTCTTTCTCATAGTCCATTATGTGTGGCATTGATAGTCATTTCTATCCATGCAGTCATTGATTTTAATATATTACAACACCAATTCAGCTGCATTTACGATTATTACCTTTTGCATTTGATAATTGTAGAAGACGATTTTGTGTAAACACACTTCCTCTATCTGCCTTTGTATGTCTGTTTGTCAGCCTTAATCTCTCTCTATTTCTCTTACGAACACGCATGCACACACACACACACACACAAGTTGTAAGAGCTGTTAGTAACGAAAATTGAACTACTCACATTACTTATGACGTCTCAAAAGAGATACAGTGAAGACTAGGATTTATACGTTCTTTTAGAAATGCAAATAGCGCCAGCCCACAAGACATATGGGAACTCAAAATAACACCCTGGCCTACTGGAGAGGATTTCTGAAATCCATAGAACTATCATGGGATTATCTAGACGTGTGAATGTTTTTTCTCCCTCCAACTATCGTTATCTCGCAACCAAAGTCACTTCACAGAGCTAGGCTTAGGTTCAGATTCAATAATAATGCCTAGAAATATGAATAGTTTTTCTCCCCGACCGGCATTAGTTTGAATTAAACGACATTCTAGAAATGTGTAAGATGCATCTACACAAAACTAAAGCGGACACTGGTTTAGTAAATGTACTAGTAATGGACGCAGTGGTGTAGCATCTAGACTATCGGCTGCGGATTCAAAGGTTGTGATGACGACATTTGCTTGTCTATGTAACTATAATTTTAAAAAAGACAAGAGCAAAGGGTTTTGAGATGCGTTGTAGGCAGCCTTCATTCTGCAGACGGTCGGTACCTCATTCTTCTTCACTTCCTCTTTTACCGCTTTGGGTGTCGAGGGAAATATAAGGTTCTGTTTCTAGCTCTTCTGGCTGCCTCGACCATAGGCACATCGTGCTGTTGTAGAGTTTCTCTGATGTTATCCTTCCATCTTGTTCTTGGTCTACCCTGTGCTCTACGTCCTTTTTCTCTTTCCATGTATGCTTTGTATGGTATGGTGTCACAAGGCATTCTCTCCAAGTGGGCAAACCATTTCACTTGCTGTCTTTGTATGTAATCCAGAATTGGTTCTGTGCCGACTTGTTCTCTTATGATCTCATTCCTGATCTTATCTCTTATGGTCACTCCTACCGCCCTTCTCAGACATCTCATTTCCGTGGTTACTAATTTTCTCATTGACGTATATATATATATATATATATATATATTATATATATATATATATATATATATATATATATATATATATAATAAAATAAGTCGTGTCACTTATCTCACTAGAAACCGCTGTGGTGTAGTGGCTAGATATATGCCTTGCGAGAAGAAGGGGTGTGGCTTCAGGTTTCACAGAGACAGATATTTTTCTTTTGAAATGACATTACTCTCAGTTCGACCCAGTCCTATATAGGTCCCAGATAAAGTTATAGGAAGTAAACGCGACCAGTGTGGTGCTGACAACATCCCACACTAAGTCCAGATTGGTCTATAAAATATAGTATCCCACACTGAGTTCTGATTGGTCTATACAATATAGTATCCCACACTGAGTGCTGATTGCTCTATAAAAATAGTATCACATACTGAGTGCTGATTGGTCTATAAAATATAGTATCCCACACTGAGTGCTGATTGGTCTATAAAATATAGTATAACTCTAGCTCTATTTGCCCACTAAGCCTAAAAGCGTGAAAGAGGGTCCTTTACTTTACTCACACCACTATTCTACACGAAGCTGTGTGTTGGGAGCACACCACTATTCTAGATGAAGCTGTATGTTTGGAGATATATATATATAATTCATATTTGTAGATATAATTAATCCAGACACAAAACTGTTCAATGCAGAGACACAATTCACAGATTTAACTGGCCGAAAGCCTGTTTACAGTTGGTAACTTTCTGTCTCCACAGATCAATGCAGAGACACATTTCACAGATTTAACTGGCCGAAAGCCTGTTTACATTTGGTAACTTTCTGTCTCCACAGATCAATGCAGAGACACAATTCACAGACTTAACTGGCCGAAAGCCTGTTTACATTTAGTAACTTTCTGTCTCCACAGATCAATGCAGAGACACAATTCACAGATTTAACCAGATTGGTCTATAAAATATAGTATCCCACACTGAGTTCTGATTGGTCTATACAATATAGTATCCCACACTGAGTGCTAATTGGTCTATAAAAATAGTATCACATACTGAGTGCTGATTGGTCTATAAAAAATAGTATCCCACACTGAGTGCTGATTGGTCTATAAAATATAGTATAACTCTAGCTCTATATGCCCACTAAGCCTAAAAGCGTGAAAGAGGGTCCTTTACTTTACTCACACCACTATTCTAGACAAAGCTGTGTATTGGGAGCACACCACTCTCAGATGAAGCTGTAGTTTGGATCATATTTGCAGACACAAAACTGATCAATGCAGAGACACAATTCACAGATTTAACTGGCTGCAAGCCTGTTTACATTTGGTAACTTTCTGTCTCCACAGATCAATGCAGAGACACAATTCACAGATTTAACTGGCCGAAAGCCTGTTTACATTTGGTAACTTTCTGTCTCCACAGATCAATGCAGAGACACAATTCACAGATTTAACTGGCCGAAAGCCTGTTTACATTTGGTAACTTTCTATCTCCACAGATCAATGCAGAGACACAATTCACAGATTTAACTGGCCGAAAGCCTGTTTACAGTTGATAACTTTCTGTCTCCACAGATCAATGCAGAGACACAATTCACAGATTTAAATGGCTGCAAGCCTGTTTACATTTGGTAACTTTCTGTCTCCACAGATCAATGCAATTTTCCATTACTTTAGGGCTATTGTTTAACCTTGAACACGTGGCCATTGTGTTGCAAAAAGAAAAGATTTAACTATGCGTTTTCTACGTGTGTGTCTGCGAAGTTTACCAAATAAGGAAACATGTAATGGGAAAGTAAAAACGACCAGGGGAAAATTAATTGCCCACGTGAACAAGCCATTGCTAACTGCCCATAAAAACTAGGCGTTAACACCACGTACACACTATCCTGGTCGAAGAATGGTCTTCCTTTTAACGCAAACGCCATAAATCAAATGTGTTAGGAGTTAACAGAATCCTTTGAAATGTTAGTTATTAGATGAAAGAGAAGAGAAGACCCACACACAAAAATGGAAACTGAAGAAAACTTTACTGAATGAGAACCCGTTTAGACAATTATCTTACAGTGGCCATATACACAAATGGGGCTTCTTGTTGAGGGAATCGCTGGAGGGATATTAGAAAAGGGGCTGACAGCGTTACAGTTGTGTGCAGTATAAGTAGAAAGCTTTGAAAAAAAGGGGAAAACACAGAATGTCGAAGACAGATAGGCAATCCTTCTTCTTCTTCTTCTTCTTCTTCTTTTTCTTCTTCTTCTTCTTCTTCTTTTTCTTCTTCTTCTTCTTCTTCTTCTTCTTCTTCTTCTTCTTCTTCTTCTTCTTCTTCTTCTTCTTCTTCTTCTTCTTCTTCTTCTTCTTCTTCTTCTTCTTCTTCTTCTTCTTCTTCTTCTTCTTCTTCTTCTTCTTCTTCTTCTTCTTCTTCTTCTTCTTCTTCTTCTTCTTCTTCTTCTTCTTCTTCTTCTTCTTCTTCTTCTTCTTTTTCTTCTTCTTCTTCTTCTACTTCTTAGCGTTCACAGGATGTAAAACTCATTTTTCAGTGCATATCAGATTGGCTGATCTGGCATATTTGTAAACAAACTGTTGGTTTCTCGCCTAGCAGACAGAATCACTCTGATTTAGAAGGACGTCGCCTTTTACTTCGTGCTTGTTGTGGAGGATGGGGTGGGGGCACCCACAGAAAAAACAGAAGCTATTTCTGGGTCCTTCTAGGGACTAGTTATCACCAGGTGCATAAACACAAGGCACCAGTTGACAGACATCACTGTAGACTCAGAACCGTAGATTAAAATTCACATAGTGAGGAAGAAACACTATCCCAATCCCCAGGCATGACCTAATCATAGGATGACTATGGTTAATTGATAACGGCATCCCCCCACCCCAATCCCCCCCCCCAAAATACTCACCTTAAAAGATGATTGCAAAGCTACGAACCAACATATCGAACACTCACAGTCAAGCCATACTTAATGTATATATATTTTTTTTAACTGGCCGAAAGCCTGTTTACATTTGGTAACTTTCTGTCTCCACAGATCAATGCAGAGACACAATTCACAATTTTACAATTTACGGTGCTGTATATATATATATATATATATATATATATATATATATATATATATATATATATATATATATACACAGCACTGTAAATTGTAAAATTGTTATCCTAGATGCTAAATATAATCCAACGTTTTTCTACGTGATTGTTTAGTTATCTGGATAATGATTTCTTTACTTAAATATCTCCTAGCTTAATTAGTCATTGCAGGGGAGCTTGACTGTGAGAATATCAAGACACACACACCAACACATTATCTTTCTCTCTCTCTCTCTCTCTCTCTCTCTCTCTCTCTCTCTCTCTCTCTCTGCTCTCTTTTGACATGTAATTGGCATAGTAACTGTCCTATACGTACATCAGGCATTGATGTGCGAGAGAAAGAGAGACAGATACAGAAAGAGAGAGAGAAAATGGCAAACGACAGACAGATAGGCAATTGGAAAAAGGACAGGCAGACAAACAGACACACAGACACACAGAAAGAAAGAAAGAAAGAAAGAAAGAAAGAAAGAAAGAAAGAAAGAAAGAAAGAAAGAAAGAAAGAAAGAAAGAAAGAAAGAAAGAAAGAAAGAAAGAAAGAAAGAAAGAAAGAAAGAAAGAAAGAAAGAAAGAAAGAAAGAAAGAAAGAAAGAAAGAAAGAAAGAAAGAAAGAAAGAAAGAAAGAAAGAAAGAAAGAAAGAAAGAAAGAAAGAAAGAAAGAAAGAAAGAAAGAAAGAAAGAAAGAAAGAAAGAAAGAAAGAAAGAAAGAAAAAAGAAAGAAAGAAAGAAAGAAAAAAAAGAAAGAAAGAAAGAGTTGCTAAAATAGTCCAAGAAAAATTATTATTTTATGAATGTATGTAGAATGGCAGTATCTAAGAGAAGACATTCAAATGAGAAAAACATGCACAAACAGACAGACACGCATTTAGAAGGAGGTATAGACAGGCAGAGATATAAATAGGAAGATGAACTTATTGCCGAACAGACAGGACGTTGCAGAATCAAACCCAGCATTTTTAGCTGTTGTTGATTTTCTGGGCAATTGTTACGTTCAGTAGATTTTCCATTGCTCACTAAATGGTCAGCTCTCCGTACCACTGTCGAAACCAAGGCAAGACAAATCGTCTGCAGCTGAGAGCGTACCCGGCAGCCCGGCATTACGAAGCCCATTCGCAATGCCCAAGCCACAGACACTGAATTAAAGGTACATAAAATGTTCAAAGAAATTATACAGTAAAACCTTGTTAACGGGAATTTTCTTAAGAAGAACATTAGGTTAACATAAACAAAATGGGTGGTTCCGGCTGAAATGTAATATCTTTTATTGATCTCCGGTTTTTACGTTTAAAAAAAAAAATATGAACTTGATTTTTTGTTTCTTTCAATATGTGTCAATGACATTCTACCGTTATAACAAATTGGGTGCTTTCCTAATATCCTATCCCAAACAGGGAAAATCAACAGGTCACGGGACAGTTTAATATTTCAGGGAGTGATAGATAGGTTGCATGCAGTCGTGGGACTTAGGCTGCATTGAGTCGTGGGAGCTAGGCTAATTCTCTCGTGGGACGTAGGTGGGTTGGGGTAAGAGCCAGTTCTACATATCTTGGGTTTGTTAGATGCATCAAAAAAGACGAGAAACCCAGTCTTACCACCTTTGAAATTGTTGGGCGGTCTTGTTACGTCACCTGGTATAGAATATTACGAAAGAATAACAAAGCGTGTATCAGTTTGTCTCTAGCTGACTTCAGGTAGTAATCCAGCCCAAACTAGGCGATGTACTTTTTTCAGACACCAAACAGCGGCATCAAAGACCTAATCCGAACACTAAATCAGGATAATTTGCTGCCGGAGACTGCACCAGCGTATAAAACCACAACGGCATATGGGAGGCAAGATCCCGTTAAACACTAACTGCCGACTTTATTGGCCAGAATCTTTAGTATGTCCCATGTGTACACACTCCGTGGCTGTCTTTGAAATAGTCTGGCATATTGCTTTAGAGAAGTCGGATAGTGAGACGTGAGTTGCCTCGGTAGACAAGCTGTGAAAGCTCTTGAAACTCGACAGAACGGATAAATGTGTACTTATAATAGTGGCATATAGGTACCATTAAAAATACGGTGTGTCATGTCTATGTCAACTTGGCGACATTATACATCAGTGGTATCCAATTTTGTTTTATTTTCATTTATCGTCTCCTTGACTTGTCAAAATCCTTAGGTGCAACCAGCATCCCTAAAGGGGGAACTTTAGGTTATAATTATAACTAGTTATGTACACCATATACAATGTTTGCCTTGCACGCCACCAAGTAAATTTGGAAAGAACTCCTGCAGTATGTATGCGATCAAACTGTCCTGAACGGCGACGAAGTCGTTTACCGGCGAGCCAATGGACCACCTGGTCACTGATGTGGCTGGCGGCTCCTCCTTAATTATACTGCGAGGACACCAACCCCAGACTGCAGGCTACTGTAATGTATAGATATGTCTGTTTTTTATATGTATGTGTGTGTGTATATGTAAATATGTTATATATATATATATATATATATATATATATATATATATATATATATATATATATATACATACACACACACACACATGGACATACAGATGTACAGAGAAACTAAAAGCGGACTGACATAAATATATAGATGGACGAGGGAAACGATGAATAAATAAATAGACACAAGAGATATGTAGAGAAAGGCGGACGGAAAGGCAGGTATATAGACTGACGGAATAACAATACTCGCCGTTTTTAAGAAATTACCAAAGAACAGAGAAACATTATGGACGGGATTCAAACGATCACATAACTTGCTATAGACAGATTTTTTTAAAAATCCAATCCGAAAAATCTTAGTAGCCGTACCATGTGGTAAAATAAAAACAGTATTTGTAGTTTGTGAGCGTGTGTGTGTGTGTGAGTGTGTTGTGGGGGGGGGGGGGACCTCATGGTGGAAAAAAGGGGGTGGCGCAGTCGATAGAATGGCGTGTGCTAAACGTCAACACCATTGAAATCTTCCACATTAAATTTTCTGGCCAGACATCTGTCTGCATTCATACATCATAAAACATGAGCAACTTCAGATTCACGGAAATAAAATAAACAATTAGAACAGAAATGATAACAATGAATAGTAGTATTCTGGGCATAACACAAGTCCAATTGACGATTGATTGATCAGTCTCAGTTCAGGATGAGAACACATTTCCCGAGGATTTGGTATCATACAGGAGTTCTCTTCTTCTACTTGGCGTTCACCAGCAGTAAACACCAGCAGAAAATTCGAGTGGTTTGTCTCGACTTTGTTCTTGATCAAGAACTTTAGTTTTGCGTGCACATCCGTTTTAAGGATCTAGCTCATTTGTAAGCATACTGTTGGTTTCTCGCATCTACGGCAAATTCATTCGGAAAACATCTCTAATTATTCGTCTACTATTACAACATGTTTGTTAGGGGTCAGCGAGTCTATCGTCCCCCCCCCCCCACCCTCCCTTTTACACCCCTACCCAACATGGGATCTCGGAACCCACACTAGCAGCTCAGGATCCAAAAGCAAGGACAATATAGAAGAATTCAGATTCACACAAATTAATTAGGATTTAACATTGCTGAAAGTCTTCAGATGTTGGTATTACATTATACAAGTGTGTGTACCCTTTCGACCACAATAATAATAATAATAATAATAATAATAATAATAATAATAATAATAATAATAATAATAATAATAATAACAATAATAATAATAATACAAGCAAAATACAATGGAATGGACGACATGAAAAGTTTTTATTTTTTTTATTTTTGGAACTACCAAGCAACTTATCCTGTTTATTTTGTTTCAAAGTAAAATTGTTGACTTTTTTTTAAACTCTATTTGTTACAGTCACTTACTGAGTCTCATTTCGTACTTAATTTTTTTTTCTCCTAGAGTGTCAATAATTTAATTCCTCAGACACAAACTTTCATTACTTAAAGTAACAACTTCTTAGAATATAACAAATAAAAGTAACATGTGTCCGGCACTGAGAGAGATCAGAACTACCAACCTTTTCAAAACCCTAGGAGAGAGCTCGGTTTGGGAGAAGAGGAAACGAGGCGGCTTTAGAAAGGTAGGCATAGGCCTAAAAACTCTAGAAGATTGTGTTTTCTCTCATTTGACTCGGTGGGTATTGAAAGGTCCTACATGACGTATTTTTGTTTTGTTGAAGTAGCTCATCAGCAGGGAACAATACTACTTCGGCTTTATCAAACTGCGCGGGCAAATGTCAGATACAGTGTGTGTGTATGTGTGTGTGTATCTGGGTCCTAGTGAGGGTGTGATGGGTGTGGGTGAGAGAATAGACCTTGATTTAACAATTATGTTGTAAAGGGCGAGTAATTAGAGGTTTGCTTAAACTGGATCTGTTAGGCAACCTATCTGTAAACAACAGCACAATAACCAATTAGCTTCTAAGAGCAGACGCTGAAGAAGAAGCAGAAGAAGAAGAAGAAAAAGAAGAAGAAGAAGAAGAAGAAGAAGAAGAAGAAGAAGAAGAAGAAGAAGAAGAAGAAGAAGAAGAAGAAGAAGAAGAAGAAGAAGAAGAAGAAGAAGAAGAAGAAGAAGAAGAAGAAGAAGAAGAAAAAGAAGAAGAAAAAGAAGAAGAAGAAAAAGAAGAAGAAGGAGGAGAAGAAGCAGAAAAAGAAAAAGAAAAAGAAGAAGAGGAAGAAAAAACAAGAAGAAGAAAAAGAAGAAGAAGAAGAAGAAGAAGAAGAAGAAGAAGAAAGAAGAAGAAGAAGAAAGAAGAAGAAGAAGAAGAAGAAGAAGAAGAAGAAGAAGAAGAAGAAGAAGAAGAAGAAGAAGAAGAAGAAGAAGAAGAAGAAGAAGAAGAAGAAGAAGAAGAAGAAGAAGAAGAAGAAGAAGAAGAAGAAGAAGAAGAAGAAGAAGAAGAAGAAGAAGAAGAAGAAGAAGAAGAAGAAGAAGAAGAAGAAGAAGAAGAAGAAGAAGAAGAAGAAGAAGAAGAAGAAGAAGAAGAAGAAGAAGAAGAAACAAGAGGAGGAGGAGAAGGAGCGACAATAACAGTTTCGGTTTCATGATCCTTTAGCCATCAGACATGAGACATCACGAAAAATATGCTTGTTGCCTCACACCAGAATAAAAGAGTAAATATCATGTGCTGTGTGACATCTGATGTTGAAACATGGAATTCATACCACCAAGACTAGCATTTAAATTCCCAGAGATGCGTTTGTTAAATTCATCTAACAATGTACCCACTCAGAGAAATCAATGCAACTATTATTTTCTGTTTGTAAAAATAGGCAGTATGTCTGTGGTTATATCCTTATTGTATAGTACGATAAACACGACATAGATGGATTTCAATATTTTCACAGCTAGGTTACTTAAAGATATAGAAAACAACTTGAATCCCTGAGAATTGATTCCCTCTCCTTGAATACTCTAGATACAATGTTGCTTGCATGGCCTCTTTATGTCCTAGCAAATCAGCCCAACAATTTTTTGGTGATAGTTTGATTTTACAAGGCTCTAATACATTATTTAGTTTGCTATTGTTTTCTTGACACCTGATGAGTGGGCCGATGAAGTAAGAAGCATTATTTTCACAACAGTTTAGAACGTGATTCCAAAAAACGACACAGTGAACAGATTACCATTACACACAAAAAAACTGTCATGCTGATAAAATAAAAAAGAAATTTAAAGCAAGTAGGGACAGAAACAAATAGCCATGCATATAGGAATTACACCAAAGAAATCAGAACAGCTAACAACAGTTTAGAACAGTTTATTATACATACCTGTAATAGAATTGAACAACTCCAGAGGAAGAGACAGAGACATGTTTAAGAAATTAAAACATTGAAAGGCGAATTCGGGCCTTCTTTTCATGTAGTGATAAAAACTGTGACACATTAACGGAAACCAAAGAAATATTAGAAAGATGGAACAAAAATACTGTAGAGAAACGTATGAGGATCTGACAAGTAATTCAAAAACAATTTATAGAAGTTATGGAAAAGAACCAGGGCCTTTACTTGATAAGGTAGGGTCAGCAATAAATATACAGCCTGAAGTCACTATGTTGCGACGAAATGCCATCAGAACTAATTCAAGCAGAAGGAGAGACCAGTGTCCGAATCTACCATGCACTGTGCACGAAGATCTGGAACAGTGGCATTTGGCCTAAAGCGTGGAAAAAAACAATCTATATCCCTCTCCCAAAGAAAGGAAATCTGAAACTATGCTCCAACTACCGTACCATCGCATTAATAATTCATGCTAACAAAATCCACTTGCGAATTATCATGATGAGAGTTAAAAGGAAATTACAATATGAGCTTTATGATGCACACGTGAGTTTCAGACATGGTAGAAAAACTAGGGATCATATCTTTAATAAGAAAATAATTTTTGAAAAATGCAGAGAATATAACGTAGATATTCATGCCTGTTTAATTTAATATAGCAAGGTATTTGATTGTATTCAACATCAGAAACTGGATTATAATAAAAAAGTATGGGGTTTCCATCGCATTTAGTGCATTTAATTGAAAATCTTTATTATGAACAACAAGCAGCCATCGGAGCAGCTGGTGAAACATCGGATTGGTTCGGGGTGAAAAAGGAGTCAGACAGGGGTGCATTCTCTCACCACACCTATTCAATATATGCGCAAAAAATATAATTAGAAATGTCAAAAATGACAAGATTTATGACAGTTATGATCCGCTCAAATAGGTGGCAACCCTATTTCAGAACTTCGCTAAGCAGATGAAACAGTCCTCCTTTGTAACAGCGTAAAGGGAAAAGAAAATGTAATATTTTCTGTCCAAAAGCACAGTGAAGATCAAAATCTGTTCTTGAATTTAAAGAAAACAAAAATAATGTGAACAGATAAAACTGGCTGCCACCCAAAAAATAACAATAAATGATAAAGAAATTGAACATGTAACAAACTTTGAATATCTAGGCTCTATAATAAATAGCGATGGGAACTGTTTGACAGAAATTAAAAGGAGGATAGCCATAGCAATGCAAAGATTAAACAGCCATAAAAGTCTTTGGTTAGGCACCAGCAAGGAGATCAAATTAAAAATTTTGAGAGCATGCATCTTCTCTGTAGCAACATACGGTTGTGAATCGTGGACTTTCTCCTAGTCCTTAAGAAAGAGAATATGGGCTTTTGAGCTGAAATGCTATAGAAATATTCTCAGAATATTTTGGACAAAGAAAAGGAGAAATACTGACATCTTGAAATATCTGAACATCAGGGAGGATTGGCTAATAAACAGCATCCTGTCTCAGAAGCTGAAATATTTTGGTCATATCAAGCGCCACGAGCGCAAAACTATACCAGATGGCATGGTACCAGGAAGGAGGGGCAGGGGCCGACCGACACGAAGATGGGCACAGGATATAGTGAGTCCTTGAGTATGAAAGTACATGAGGCAGGAAAGCTGGCGAGAGATCGAGTTTCTTTCAAGCAGACCGTGATGAGAGCGACGTTCTGTATAGGACCTGCTACATGATAATGATTATTGGTTTTTTAAACGGCGTTAGGTTCATAAGATTCTTAAAATTAATTCAATAGAGTATGTTACTAAAAATCACCTGCAGCTAATTTCTTATCCCTCTATATCAGGATTAATAACCTGTACACACAGTCTTTAGGTCGCAGAGGCTGACAGAAGACACAAATGAGGATATGAAAATCAAAGAACACTAAAACAGAATATAAACACCTAATAAGGAAATTACTCTGAATCTAGACTTTTACAGACTCCCTGACTTCAGTGTACTGAGAGCAGCACTGATACCACTTGCCAGTTCTACCACTCATATGTTCACTTGTACTGTCTGTCCCTCTATTTGTGCATTAACTTGATCTGACACCAGTAATACCATTTAAATTTCCACTCCCCTGCTGAGCATCAAAGATTTCCATGTATAATCGCAGATCAGACAGGTCCCTCGATTCTTTAACTTGTTGATTCGAAGTCAGATACCAATGCTAGGATCTCAAACATCTTAGGGATCTAGGGATACTTTTGCAGTTGTTAGTACACGGCAGGTTGTTAATGCAATATGTGAGGATGTTCTAGAATAATGCGGCTACGTAACCTAATTTCAACGTTGAAGTTAGGGGGAGACGAGCTGTTTCCTAGGCAACATCTCATGATGTCAGGACTCGATTGTGTCCTTTGGCTGGTGAATATTTTGTTGACATAGTCGATGCTGTAGTTTCACGGCGCGGGCCTGGCGCGCTAGTCTCGACGAACGACCATCAGTCCTGCAAACGGCCAAATATATCATCCTGAAACTTGGGCTAGACCTTTAGCAAACCCTGTACATGCGGAAACTGTTTGAAAATTATCACACTTTATACAACATTCCGCTTAAAAGATAAGAATAAATTAGGCATTTGCACAATTCCCTGTCGTCGTCTGTAGCTTTCACGTTCTGATATCGGTTCTTATTTCCGAGGTACTGGGTTCGATTTCAACTGCAGGCGATCAGGCAGCAGACCTTATTATGCTGGTTTTGAAAGTGGTATCTAGAGCTGACAGTTCACAAAACCGTGACAAACTATTTAAAGTAAAATTGGCTAATGAAATCACAGACTCACAGACGCAGTTTCTAGGATTGACTCTGCATTATCCTGTAAAGGATACTAAAAAAAAAAAAAAAAAATGAACATTTTTCCCTATATTTAGTTTAATTGTAATGCTAAGAATTATTATTGTTTAGAAATGTAGGTATGACTCGAGTACATATCAACATGTGTAATTTATGTTTAGTTGTTGTTGATGGTGTTTACTGTAACTTATTGAAATATGTAATCATAAAATATTGTTTTACAGGAGTGTGGCCAGTAATGCAGAAAGTTAAAGGGGCCTGTGGGTCCCATTCTTAACCCCTTAAAAATGATGACCATTCGTTCCGCGAAGAGGCTGAGGAATATTAAATATTAAGAAAAAAACTAGATGCCGTGGTGTCGTGAAGTGAGCAGCCAACACTACACGATGGACTAGTCGTGTATCTGACTTCCCTACGCGGACAGTCAAATTTCAAACTTAAACCCGTCCGGAGGTGTATATAGTCCCTTATATTGATATATACCTCTATCTGGTAAGATATTCATTTCTAGACCCTCTAGTTGCTTTGATAAATTTTCATTTTCAAACTTGCAACTGAAGGTTGAAGATTTCTGGTGTTTTATTCTGAAATTCCGGTAAGCTTACTCCTTAGGCATGAATACAGGGGACTTCTTTCCTAGAGACGCTAAGTTTGGTTTTGAGAAAGCATTTTTTTCGCCTGATCCCAAAGTGTCAAGACTTGTATACAATCTATGTAGAAATTGGCGCATTCAAAGTTCCAGTTCTATCTTGGAAGAATTCCTAAGCTTGGGATAATACCTCCTTAGAGATCAGGCAGACGAATCGCAGTCCAGCCAACACCACCAACCCATACCTTTCTGGGTACCAAGCATACCCAAAAGTCCTTATACTGTGCCACTACCTCAACATGGCAAGAGCTTGTTTGTGAGTTCCAGGACCAGTGGACTATTGCAGACACCTATGTCATCAATCCAGAGATCCAGTCTTCAAGAGCTTTGTTAGGCTCCTATGCAGTTCCTGTGTCATCATCGGTGAGACATTCAGCTTGTACCAGATCAAATCGAGGCATAGATACCTGAGTCAACTACGGTCGAATCACCATGGACTGAGGGGAGCATTGACCTACGAACTGGGATAAGTGATCTATTATTCAAATTCATGCTTTCTTCCCACAGCACCTTATGATTCCGATGATAAACTCATGTACACCTCAAGGCTAAATCTGGCTGCTTCAATATCTGGGTTGTGTCATTGTTTCCTGAGCTCCATTCACTGAACTCTTGTTTAACTATTCATTATTATATGTATATATTGTGCTGATTACATGCATACATTTTCATGGCTGACTTGGGTGTCCCTGTTTCACCATTCTAACTGTCTAGCTTTGATGTTTGTGTGAGTAATAAGTGTTATCTGTGTTAACATGGCTATGATAGTATAACCTGGGGGCTACCTTGTTATTGTAGTGGGGGTGTCCAGCCAAGTGTGCCTAGGAATATTATATATTTTGTAGCGCCAAAGCTTGAGTTGCCCTACTCATGAAATAATTTGAGCGTATATTGGCCACGGGATATCCCTTAGGCCAATACGAGCCAACGACTCAACATAGTTATTTCAGAGTGCTGTTGGTTCTTAAGGAGAAATCCTTAAATCAGGCACGTGACAGGGGCGATATGTGACATGTGGAACATATCTTCTCGTCTCGAAATATATTTTAAAATTTACTTTTGTTTGAAGATTAATTGTCAGTCACAGACATTTTACCAAAGTGAAACAAAACATAGATGAATTCTTTATCCTTGTCCTTTACTTTAAAACACTGTTTGTGACAACAGTGTTAATTAATCCATCCCAATGTTGGACACAATGTTTCATTATTTTAAAGCCCTACCCCGAGTGTCGTCGGGGGCCCTAATATAACATATCGGTTGAACAGGGTTTCTGGGACCTGTGTCCTCGTCATCGTCATCGGAATGGTGACACTTTTTGTCACCAGGGGGTTGGTCGCATGTTGTAAGTCCTAGTGGAGTTGAACGACACACACACGCCAACAGTGAGCTGCAGTTCTTGTGTTTGATCGTTAGCCGCCTTATCCATGTTTACTTTGCGTGTACAAACTTTAAGGTTTCCTGGGATTGATACTTTTTACTGGTTTTCCAATGAGACAGTGGAGGACATTGTGTGTGATTTCGACCGTCACAGGAACGAACAATTGTGTGGCGATCCGTCTGCAATGATGTTGTGGTGCTTTATTAATATCCGACCCCAAGCAGGGAAAATTCACAGGTCACGGGGCAGTCTAAAATTTCAGGGGGTGGTAGATAGGATGTATGCAGTCGTGGGACCTAAGCTGTATGCAGTTGTGGGACCTAGGCTGCACTCTCTCGTGGGACGTAGGTTTTTGGGGTTAGGGCCAGTTCTTGATGTTTTGGGGTCGTTAAAAACATCAGAATGCTGGAAAACACAGTCTCTAAAATGTTGGACTGTCATGTGACGTCATCCGGGGTAAGATATTAATGAAACGATGTTGGAACCTCGACTAACAAATAACTACTTCAATAGACAATGCTAGCACATCTCAGGCACGATTTAGCAAGTGAGCATTAAACTCACTATATCCATGTGGAGACTGATGACCTAGTGTGCGAGAGAAAGTGAAGGCAGAGAATGCTTATATTATCTGTTGAGTCAATGACGGTGACGCTGAAGTGAGCGCGCGTGTCTGCAATGATTTCATGCTGCGGTAACGTGAGCAGTGGAGTTGTAGTGGGCGGCTGCTCTGTGAATTTCATCACGATTTGCGACTCGTTAATAGGTCTCATATGTTAATCTTTACCTCACACCGACGGCACACGAAACTATGCCACTTTCACTTGTAGTTTTAGCTTGTTTCATATAATTATTTACTGGAAAAATAACTTTCGTAAAAATGTTGTTAGAGTTATGCGATTTATAGCACTCCTGATTTTCCTCAAAATAAAAAAAAAAAAAAAATAAGCTCATGTAAATAGTATTTTAATTCATAACTCTGAAATGACAATATAAAACAACGCAGTTATCAAATGTTAGCAGTCATAGATCAATGACGATATGTAACAATGCAGTTATGAAATGTTAACGGTAATATATCACCTCAAAGGCGAAGTACTTCACTTCTCTACTATTTTTTCTCACCGGTGTAAGTAATTATATTTTAGTCAATGAAAAACAGTAAATTATTATATTCACTTGACATTTGTTCGAACAACGTGTTTATCTGTTAAGAGTGTGATTAAGATCTTCTTATACAGACCATCGTTCATATTTTGTGTATTATATCTTCGAAAATGACATGTGGTAAGTTGACAGTATTTTTACATTTTTAGTGTTGTCTCATGGAATTTAATACTTTGATAGTAATAACTTTTAAACAATATTCAAGCGCATTTAGTAAATGATAGTATGACCATAATAAAAATAACCAACGGAACATTAGTGAAACGACTGTATTTTGCTTACTACATAGAATTTGGTAGACCCTGCTTAAAATGTCCGTTACAACTTGCATAGGTATTGAACGGAATGAGTGTTTTAAAATAGTAATTGTGGGTGAGTCTGAGTTTCGCTGATAGTGGTTTAATACGATATAATTTCTTAAATATACCTTTAACTCTGTCAGTCCCAAACAACGCATGTCATGTGAGTGACTCTATTCTATAGTTTCTCTTCTCCCCCCACTTCCCTTTTTTCCCCCCATTCCTATCACTAATAGTATAATGTCTTTTCTTACTGTGTTACCTTTATTCAGAACAAAATAAAGAACTTTGGCTTCCCCAGTGGTAATTACCGCTGATTATATTTTCACTTTGAAAGTAACTCACCCCCGTTTTTGTTTTTAAAGTTATTTTTATTTTCACTTTATTTCGACTAAGCATTTATTTTAGAGGATCGAACGCAAAGTTTCCAGTATAGGAGTTTAGCGCTCTGTTCATTTAGTCAGCTGCTTCTCTCAGGGATATTACAACGAATTGAAGATTTTTACTAAAGCCCCAGAACTGAGTTTTACGTCGCGTACCAAGATCATAACACTCAGGATATTCCCATAAACGCGTCGTCCCTATATTCAGCAGAGAGCGCCGAATTCCGCGCATAATGGTAGCAGTAGCAGTCTGATTGTATATTCATCACGCCCCTCCTCTAAGTGTTTAGCATCGGCCAGATGTTTGGTCACTCCTCGTTGCACCATTCTCTTCAAACGGTAATGATATGTTTGTGCCTTTGCATTGTTTACTTGGTCCCGAAGGTTCCTTAGTCCTTACAACAACAAGCGCGTCACACAGCAGTTTACCACCAACTGGGGCGTCACAGCTATTTTATTTGATCATTTATTTCCCAAAACAACAACATGCCCTAGAAAAAATATCTAAAGAATGCCAAGGAGACTCCAGCATGAAATTATTGATCGTTTTTGTCTCAAATGCACAAAGTTGCTTATTATAAGTAGAGTGTGATTTTAGCCACTGTCAAATTCAACAGGTGGCAGTTGTCTACATCTGGTCTTACAGTCTCAAATCGTCTTCTACCTCTCTTCCATCTTATACCTCAGCTAAGTGTCTGGGGGGGGGGGGGGGGGGGGGGTGTGTGTGTGTGGAAGGTAACAGTCGTCGATGAGCTCTGACAGGAGCACCATTAAGACTGATGTCCATTTATGGAAAGCTATTCTTAATGCCATCACTCCATATTTTCCGAGGTCTTCCACTAGCTTTCTAACCGTAAGGTTTTGGTGTGGCTCGCTGTGGCAGATAGTACCAGGCCATTATTGTTAGGGGTCCAAACCACTACATTTGTTTGATGACTTGTAAGACTGGCTTTATTCCTAGCATTCGTCTGATTTCGTGATTTTGTATTATTTAAACTCACCCAGCTCTTCCAAGGCATTTAATCTATGTTGTCGCAGTTTTATGTTTATTCGAGGATGTGAGTGTCCACGTTTGACCCTGATAGCATAGTCTCAGATGACGATAACAGTAACACGACATGTGGTGTGATTTGATAGTAAATATACATGCATGCATTGTTAAAGATTACAAATCTCTTTATGTTGTTTCGATTAAAATCTAATACACACAGGCATACTTGACAGGTGCTGCTCTGCTGCTTAGAGGTTAGTGACGCATTTCACAATCCTCCGTCACAGCTGGACTTCATCTCTACCGTGGCTTTAGGCTTTAAAAAAATTAAGGTCCTTCTTGTGGCTTCAGGACAGTGGTAACTACAGCAGGTAATATTCTCAAAGACAGAGCACTGGATACACTGCAGCCAACCTCGAATATAATAAAAGGAAACCGAAACAAAAAGGGCTGGTTGATATTAATCTATAGATAAATAATGCGTTTCTTATGATTAAATAATCAACATACAACTCAGGGCCACGTTAGCGCAGTCGCTTTCAAATCTAGCTGCGACTCGCTGCAGCCCACGGTTGGTATATATATATATATATATATATATATATATATATATATATATATATATATATATATATATATATATATATAACTTTATCTAAAAGCAAACTGAAATCTTAGTATAACAGATTAATACAAAAGTACAAATGAAATTTAAAATTAATAGTAGCTACTTCACACTTTGGCAGACCCTTGTCTTATTGAAACTCACTAGTCTAACTAAACTCTATTGTTAGCAATAAAAACACAGTGCAGTACTGGGCTGTATCTTCTCTCTCTCTCTATCTTTCTCTCTCTCTCTCTCTCTCTCTCTCTCTCTCTCTCTCTCTCTCTCTCTCTCTCTCTCTCTCTCTCTCTCTCTCTCAGCCTACAGGAGAAACAGCAGCCTCATCTCTTCAGGCAGACGGTTAATTAACATTGTCTACAGACAACCCGGGAGATACACTTGTAGTTTTCATTTCCAGAGCACCGTTAGCTTTCGCCATCAAACAATTTGTTTCGTTTCTTGGTTAGCCCTGACGATTACCACCAGTGGTGCGATATGTGTGTGTTTTTGAATAATTCTCTATCAGAGGATGGTCGGCGTCTGTGATTTAGGCGTAGAGAACACGCGTCGTAATTCCAAAGTGGTCAGTTCAATTCTAGCTGTAGCGAATGGGCAGCAGAACGCTTTGTGCCAGTTTCGACGATAGTTTCTAGAGTTGACCGTTGAAGGTAACGGCCAACTGTTGAAAGTGCACCCCCACCCCCACCCCCCCCTCCCTCCCAAAAAATATTTTTAAAAATACCAAGCAGTCAAATCAGTACTGGGTTTGGTACTGTTTCTTCTTCTTCTTTCGTCCTACTGTTCATGTCGTAAAGCGTCACATAGAGGAGATGAATATAGTTTCATGTCTTTTACTAGTTGTATATGTTGTTTTAATGTCATATTACGTTTCTGCAGTGTCGCTTTTACTACTTTCATCCATTTTGTTAAGTCCACCTCTTGACTTGTAGCCAGGCTGCTGTTCTTATGTAAAACGCTTTAGCTGCTGACTAATTTTGTTCACATCTATCCAGATGACCAAACCATTTGTTTCTTTGACGACCCATGAAATCATTCATCTTACTGTGCCTACCATTGTTCTTAGTTTATAGTTCTTCGTGTGTGATTCTATCTCTTCTTGCTTTTCCCGCCGCACTTCTTCTGCATCTGATCTCACATGTAATTTTGGGTTTATCATGGCTTTGCAAGATCCCGTAAACCATAGGCAACCAATAATTTAAAGGTGATAATTTAGCTTGACACTACCTTGACTAGGAAACACCAGGAAGGAAAACAGAGAAATATCAAAAGACACAAGTGTCTGCCTGAAACTTCAGTTGTATGCCCGTTTGTTGTCCCTCTCCAGTCCTTTGTTGAGCATCAGAGTCGTAGTTTGTGCTCATCATCATGTAGCAGAACCTTTAAAGAACTTAGCTCTCATCCCATTTTCCCGAATAAAACAGTCTCTAGCCAGCTCTCTCACCTCTTGCACTTTCACATCCAAGGTGTCGTTTACTGTCCCTGTTTTCGTGTTAATGAGTCCTAATCCCTCTTTTCTGGTATCATTACTTCTGCCACTCTTGTCTTTTTTTAATCCGTTGCTGCCCTAATATATATATATATATATTACAAGGCTCACTGGGAGCCCGTAACAATAGATTAATTCCCCATTTCGGTAGAGATTCAAACATCTGCAGAAAGGGCAGGCGATCCCACTACCTACTTCGCTGCCATTTTCATTTGCAAATACGGTGTTGACCAGCCAGGTTTTTACAGTAACTCGATGAATGCTATATTCACTATCATGTCGGCCGTCCTCATCCCAGAGTACATTTCTTAACACCGATTTCTTGCTAGGCTGACTAGAGTTCATAAGTTAGTATTTTAATCCTCACCCTGATAGTGATTCTAAAGAATGCCCACATAGCCTGCAGAAAAGTATGTTATCGTCTACGCAGCCATTCATCTCAGTTTCTGCGATTGAGCGTTTTCTTTTTTGGCGTTTGGTTGATACACCTTTGCGTGGTCTCGAGGCATGGTGTTTGCCTCGAGTGCTATAGGTTACGGGTTCAATCCCCGGTAAGGGCTGGGATTTTTTCATGTGGATTTGGACTTCTAGTAATACCCCCTGGTCTTTGGGTAGTGAGATCGGACACCTGTGTGCCTTGTTGCTCACGTGAAAAATCGTTTGGCAGTTGGAAATCAAAAAGAGTAGCCTAAAGGCGCTGCCTGGGCAAAATTTAGAGTTAAAAAACTACCTAAAGTATTTTAGGATCCCCGCCGGTGCTACAGACCGTGCGCACTGTGCTGAGCTTTTTCGGACTCAGACGAGTTAAAAAAATAACGGAGCACTTTTGGTTTACACCTGCGTGCCATGATGCGGATCTGTTGTTAAAAAAAAAAAAAAACAAAAAAATGATTAAAACCCTAAATTTTGTTCGCGCGAATAGTTTCGGTTTTCAGCGAGGCAGCGATATATGTGCCTTTCGCTTCAACACATCCGATTTCAGCGTAACTGTAATTAGTCGCATTTTACAACATGCTTTGGTCTGTTCTGTTTCATCTTCTCTATTTTGCTGTGACCTTTATTCCTTTTTTTTACTTGTGGATTTCAGTGCAACTCTATTCTTATTATAATATAATCTTGGCAGGTTTTCTCAACGTATGTCATATTCGACGCCAGTGTCCTCTCGTTACATCTGATTCACTGTCATTTATTGTAGTTTTTCCAACAAAGCTCAACTTTAGTGGTTCAGTATTATAATTTTGTTTCTCTATATTCTGCGCTAGCACCAGCTAGTTAATTAATCGTTGTAGCTTATTAGTATTTGTTTTTATTGTTTTCAAGACATTTCAGCTTTCTACAGCATTAATTATTTAACATTAGTGCCAAATCTTTCAAGTTTGAACTTTGATTTGCGATTATCTCAATAGATATCATAGTGCTGTAAAATCACCTCTTGCCGTTCTTATTAATAGTTTACCTTCTCTACCAGTCTTCTTCTGCCTTTCTAACCCCCAATGGAGCAATGGTCTTGAACCAATGGACGCCATGTCGTTCTATCCTTCGCTATCGCATGCAGTTCTCCCCATATCTATTTTTTTAAATTTCACTCTCTAACTGCTTTGTCCATGTGTTTTTGGCCTTCGTTTAATGATGTGCCCCTGTGGGTTCAGTTGTAAAGACATTATAGTTATAGTAAAAGATTGGTAGGGGCTGCAGTAATTAAAGATGGCTGGTCCATGGATCATGCAGGCATTGCCATTGACCCTAGAGAGATAGGGCGTTCTGAGGATTTCGGAAGCAACGTGTCCACATCACTGCTAAGAATACGCGAACTGGGAGTAAAGATCGGCACAGCCAAGAATGAGAAGCACACCGGACGCACATGAAGTCTAGGACATAGGACTGGCACTATTACCCGCACGACGCTGGTGAATATGTCGAGCGAGGAATCTGAGCGCCTATGGATGTGTCCGGAGTGCTGGGAAGATAATCTAACTCATAACTCAGTTATAGTGTTTTCAGATTTTCTTACCGTGTGTCCTATCCAACTCCAGCGTCGTTTCTTCACATCTTGGTCCATTTGAGTTCCATTCATTGTAATTTCCTCTCTTCTGCGCAGGCACCAGTAAATGAATGAAGTTTATTTGTTTTTGCCCTAGCTGTTATCTAAGTTTCCACTGCATACAACTGTAATTTTTTTTTGACATTAGAATTATCTGTTAATGTCTTTTAACCTGCATACATTTCCAAGTGCTATCAAAGCTCCTCCTGTTTTTTGTATTCGTAATTTAATAGCTCTACCAGTCCTCCTATCTTTGTCTACATTACTGCCCAAAAAGATTTATGACTCCACATCTTTGAGTGGGATAACATTGAGAGAAACCACATTACCTTTTGCCTCATTTGTTTTCACTATCTGTGTCCTTTACTTTTGGACTTTCAGACCTAGCTCTTATGATCTCGCATCAAAAATATTTCATTTGTCTTAAATCTGATTTTATCTACACTAATGCCGAAAAACAAATATTCACTCCTGCCGACCGGGAAAATAGGAAAACATTTCGCTGACAGACGACGGCCACAACAAAAACAAATACATTGTAATATTATCTTTCTGTCAGAGGCAGAACGTAATGAATTGTAGTTGTTTGCTTTGCGACCATTGCCTGTTATCAATTAGATGTCATATATGTTACCAACCACCCATACCCCCCCCCCCCCTACCAATTATAAAAATAAAAACCTTTCTTTAAATTGTAATAATTCTGTCAAAAATTATCCTTTTGTTATACAATTTGGGTCAAATGATGATGAAATGGTCACCAACATTTTGCTTTTTAAAACTGGTGCGCAACACCCACAGTCGGCTGCAACACAGGATTTCATTCAGGATTCGCCTCTTATTCACTGCCGCCCAAAATGATGCTTATGACTCAAGCTCACTCCAGTGGGTTAACATTCGATTTAGCTAATCCACGCTGCTTATATTTTTTGCCTCATTTAGATTCACTGGCTGTGCCCCAACTTCCATGGCACTTTCAACGCTTGATAGGGCCGGCTTCGTCGATCATTTGCAGAACGTGCGAGAGTATTCGTCATTTGTCTTAAATCTGATTTTTCGTCTACACTATTGCCGAAAAACAATATTCACTCCGCCGACCGGGAAGAAAGGTATGAAAAATTTCGCTCGACAAGCCGACGGCATTCACACAAAAACAAATACGGCTGTAGCTATTATTTTATGTCAGAGACAGAACGTTATATAATTGTAATTGTTCGCTAATGCGACATTGCCTATTCATCAATTAGATGGTCATATATGTTGCCAAACCCCATACCCCCCCCCCCCCCAATTATAAAAATAAAAACCTTTCTTTAAATTGTAATAATTCTGTCAAAAATTATCCTTTTGTTATACAATTTGGGTCAAATGATGATGAAATGGTCACCAACATTTTGCTTTTTAAAACTGGTGCGCAACACCCACAGTCGGCTGCAACACAGGATTTCATTCAGGATTCGCCTCTTATTCACTGCCGCGTTTATGATGCTTTGGTCAAGCTCACTCCAAGCCTGTTAATATTCGATTTAGCTAATCCACGCTGCTTATATTTTTTGTTTGTTTAGATGTTTTCTGAAAAAGAAAAATGACAGCACCAAAAAATCCAAAAAAAAAAAATTTTCAAAAAACAAAAATAAAAAAAAAAAAAAAAAAAAAAGAAACTTAAAAAAAGTCGAAAAAAAAAAGAACAAGAAAAAACTTTGCAAAACGCTCGCAAATCAGGATTCATAAGGATGAAACAAAAAAAGTCTCTCGTAACCTTGATGCTTTGGAAACAAAAAAAAAAAAAAAAAAAAGAAAAAAAAAAAAGCTCACTCCAAGGCCTAAAAAAATTCGATTCAATCCACGCAGCAAAGATATAAAAAAAGCAGACGAATTAGCAACCGTGTAGCTGTGATGCAACAAAAAAAAATACCTAAAGGCCCGAAGAAAAACAAAAGAGCGAAAAAAAAAAAAAAAAAACATTTGCAGAACGTGCAATAGAAGAAAAAAAGGAGAAATTGAAAAAAAAATAAAAAATACCCTAAAAAAATTCGTCACATTTTAAAGAAGCAGACATTCAAAAAAACAAAAAAAAAAAAAGAAAAAAAGAAAACGAAAAAAAAAAGCTGTGATTAACGCCACATATTTTAAAAAAAAAAAACAAAAAAGAAAAAGAAGATAAAACTGCTGAGGAGAAAAAAAACAAAACAAAAAAAAACGAAAAAAAAAAAAAAAAAAACCAAAACAAAAAAGACGCGAAAAAAAAAAAGCAAGAAAAAAAAGGAAAACAAAGAAATATTTTAAAGAAAAAACACAGTTAAGAAAAAAAAAAAACAAACAACAAAAAAAAGAAAAGATGGAAAAGAAAAATCAAAAGATGCCAAACAACAAAATAATTTTACAAATGGAAAAAAAAAAAATGATCTGCTGATTTTTTTAAAGTTATTTTTTTACAGTTATTACAAAAGATTAGGTTTTTTTTTTTTATGTCTAGTATATTACAGTTGTAACACTTATATACACAACGCAACACATTTACAGAGTAAATATTCTAGAACTAGCAAAAAACATTTCACGTGTCAGAAATGAAGCTCTTTTTTAGGCCCAGTAAAATGGAGTTGATAGTAAAAGGGGGGGGGGGGGGCAATTTGTTGGGTTATAATACTCACTCTGAATTAATTATTTCAATTCACATTTAAACAATGAGAGTCGCTGTGGCGTTACCGGCTAGACGACCGCCTGTGGATCGGAAGGTTGTGGTTTTGCGTCCTGACGGAACCAGCTTTATTTTCTTTTTTTTTAAACTGAAATGACAATGACTCCCAGGTCAACCCATCCTTAAGTGGGTACCAGCTGCAGTCATCAGAAATAAAGGCGGCCGGCATGATGCTGACCACATCACCCACCAAGTGCCGATTGTTCTATAAAATATAGGTTCAGCCATATATACCCAATACGTCTAAAGGCGAGGTAACGGGACCTTAACTTTTTACTTATACAATTAAACTATACAATGTCATGGAGTAGCGTTAAATTAGCATTGCAATCTCTGAAGTGCACGCCATTATGAATCACCAAACGAGCTGCAATCTGCGTTTTGTAAATATCAACTGAGACTGGAAAACTGATATCTGTTTTTCGTTTCACGGTTTGTCACATATCTACACACGCCCGTGTCAACATTCAGCAGTATTCCAGTCCTTTACTTAGTTGTTTCAACAAAGCCTAGCCTATTTGGATTAAAATGTAAACCTTCTCTTGTGGCCATTTCCGGGCGGTGTTTTCAAAACATGGATTTTCTGTCAGGAGAAATGCTTCGTCTGTTGTGTTATTGATTAGTATGCAAATTAACACTTTTATTCCCACTTGAAATCATTTTTTGTCAGATTTGATAATTTTTCATTTGTTTCTTATTCATGTGATTTATTTTTCTATCATAATTTGCGTAATGGCACAGACCAAAAAACAGCATTTTCAGGAATGGCTGTCGATTGCTGAAGGTTGTTCCATCGTGATATTGACCACTTTGCCCACCAAGTACCCATTGGTCACTACAATATAGGGCTAGGCCTATATGCCCAATACCCCTAAAGGCCTAAACAAGGCTCTTTTCCTTTTTTTTTTAACCTTAGTTTTTTACTTTAGTTTTTATTTTAACTTATGTTGTTGTTATACACTCATTTATGACGAAACGAGGTAGTCGCTTTGTAACAGCTAGATGCTCACCTGCGGATCTGAAGGTCATGAGTTCCAATCCTATCGAAAATTATGTTGGCTACCAGGTCGACAAAACCTTGAAAGAGTCCTAGGTAAAGTTGTGGAAGGTTAAGGTGGAACATTGTGATACTGAGCACATCACCCACTGTGTACCAGTTGATCTATAAGGTATACGTCCAGCCCTGTACACACAACACACATGAACGCTTGAAAACGTCGTGTTCTTTTGTGATATCACAAAGTATTTTCAGCAGATAAATTCATCAATCTAGTTAAATATCCATGGGTGGTCTGAAACTGTGTGTACGCCCACACATCAAGCCAAAGTGTTGATAAAACATCGCTGTTACAATAACAGTTGTCTTTTCCTGTGATACATGTCAGTATCATGATAAGAAGGGTTTTATCAGTGATATATCACGTGCCTCTTGGAACCACAGAGATATTGTGAGAAATGATATTAATCTAATTGATTGTATTGATAGAAGTAGAGAATCGTTTTAGAAATAAGATTATACATTAGATAGTGTTTTTTCTTTCTCGCATTGTTATTGTTCGGAGAAAGCAGGTTAATGAACGAATAAACAAATTTTTTTTCCCAACGGGTTCAGAGTCGCGCATACAGGCATGTCTAACATTCTGCCCTTCTAGTCTCCAGCCTGTTATACATCATTTCATTTATACTTTATACTGTCAGTAAACATTATCAAAATATTCAATACAAACCTGAAATGTGCTCATTTCTAGCTATAGTAAACCGCAGTATTTGTAATAAATCAAGAGAAAATGTGCGCTATTTCTAACAATAATTTTCTCATCTGTGGGAGCTTGTAATCTGTGCTCAGATATTATTCTACTAGTTTATGATTTAATGTATAGGGGCTAGTGTTATTTTTGATTTGTTGTGGAAGATAGTTCCACATTTGAGCTGCGAAGTACGCCAAAGTTGTTTTGTATAGGTCTACCTAGGTCTAGCTAGGGATATGTCATATGTTTAGGCGTTCACTATTACACTGAAGAAAAAAAAAAACGCCATAAGTAACATGGAACCTTTTGAGATAATACTTTTGTGAATAAATTTCGCGTTATTAAAAAATAGACGTTCACGAAGCGGTATTAGCAAGAGAAGGTGTATGAAATATTTCACACATACCAAAATTAGCGTTTAACATTGTTGTTGCCTTTGCTACTCGATCCATGTTTGGTTAATATATATTTGTGCAACTTGTGGTGTCAGTTCTGTGGTTTGAGATGAATTTTGTTTGTATCCAGTGGTTCTGGGTTCGGGCTGCACGATAGACAGATCTAAAAGAAACACATTCTAGAGATGACAGGATGCCTAATTGGTCCTAATTAGGACAGTTGATTCTGCAGGGAGGCGCGGTTGTCATTTGTAGGCGACAGGTTAATTTGCCGGCATGATAGCTATAGCTTTCTACTTCTTCTTAGCGTTCAATATCTGTACACTCCAGCGACAAGTCTGATTGTTCGTCCACTTTTGGACGTTAGTCTTGTTGGAAAACTAGGGTTTTCGTGTAGGAAGCTAACAACCTTTCTGTAAACATCGTAAGGAAATTCGTTATAATGCTGTTTAAAAAAAGTATTCACATTTTTTTTTAATTATCTCCCTCTCCCCCCCACCCCCACCACCCCCACCCCTTAATTCTTCTTACTTATTTGGTTCGAAATATATCGTTTCATGTCCATTTTTCTTCCGCTTTCATTAGGTAATTCTTGATTAGCTGGTAACCTTGTTGGGAAGCTATCCCATCTTTCCGTTGAATTTTCCAGTCACATTTTGTGTTGTAAACAGTAATCCAACGACCTTGGTCGAAACATTCGGTTGAATTTGTGCGTGTCGTGTGCACTTCTTGTCATCAGCTAGCTTCCAGTTACCCCTACTTACCACATAATTACTTACTATATCTGCATGTTTCAGGTATCGACCCTCTCCCCCTCCTGCTATAGCTATCCCCCGCTCTCACTTTCTCTCTCTCACTTTCTCTCTCTCCCTCTCTCTCTCTCTCTCTCTCTCTCTCTCTCTCTCTCTCTCTCTCTCTTTTCTCTTTCTCTGCATGTGTGTGTGTGTGCGTGTGTGTGTGTGTCGATATGTCACTCAGTACAAGCCTTACTTCTCCTCTGCAAATTCTTTGTCTTTTATTCCCTTTCGTGTCGGAAGCTGAAATATGTTGGTCATATTAATCGCCCCGACAGATTGGAAAGAATTATAGCAGAAGGCATAGTACCAGGAAGGAGGGCAGGGGCCGACCGACACGAAGGTGGACACATGCTATAAGTGACTCCTTGAGGATGAAAGTACATGAGGTGGTAGAACTGGCGAGAGACCGAGTTTTTTTCCGTCAGACTGTGATGAGAGCAACTTTCTGCAAAGGGCCTGCTACATGATGATGATGATTTTCGTCTAGGGTACAGATTAAGCCCGTATTTGGACTCTTTACCAGTTCATATAGACCATGCGCCATACCATTTTAATTCCCTCATACATTTTTCACCACTTAGCAGATGTTGAACAGACTATTCCAACATAAATATACATTTATGCAATTAAAAATCGTCTATTACACCTATGGCGTCTCTTACACTCATGGCATGTGTGTTTTTTACACACACACATGTGTCTATATATATCATCATCATCAGGTGCCTTGCCGACTGGCGTGGGCGATCATGCCTCTCCATAATCTGCGATCTCCTGCAGCATGTATCAGTTTGTGTGCCGACACACCTAGATGCCATGCAACAAGACTGTCAAGCATCTTCTCTCGTTGTCTTCCCCTATCCCTCCTTTCACAGATCTTTCCAGTGGTCACAACATGTTCTATTTTCCCTCTTCTCAAAACATGGCCGAAAAATGATGATATATATATTTCTGTGTGACTGTGTAAAATACTTAAGTCAGTGAAAGGTAATTATTCAATCATTATTTTTTATTTTATTTATCATTTAAACTCAATCAAATACTTTACGTTTTCGTCGACATCGTTCATAGACACCAAACCAAGAAATCATTACCGTGCGCGGGGCCCCACCCCCTCACCCCACTGTTATAATTTTCCAGAGAAGGAACGTGAGTCTTGTTTAAGTGTGCAATAATACAAGAATAATATTGACCACTGCGCACAATTCTTAAAATGTGTTAGGGTCTTATAATGCCTAATTTTTTAGGCTAACACACCCCTGCTAAGTTTTCATTTACGTGTTTTTGACGAATTAGGAGGGCTTGAGAAAGACACTGATTTCGTCGAAGTAAAGAGCACTGCATGCATAGGACTGTATAGCACAGAATCAACACAACGTCAGCTTTTGAATTACTAAGTGTGTGTGTGTATGTGTGCGCGCGTGTTTGTGTGTGTGTGCGTGTGTGCGTGCGTGCGTGTGTGTGTGTGTGTGTGTTCAGTCAAAACATTTGGCAGGTTAGTCACAAGCTAGATGTGTAGACAATAAGATGGATGTTCGGGTCGTTGGGAAGAACGCAAAGATACAACACTTTCGTATTTATTAGTGGTACCGTTTTTATAAACAATTTGCGTTATGCAAACCATACAGTTTTTATAGCTGAAAATGCAACCGATTTACAACAAATGCTGGATTTTGTGGGAATGTAGAGTGCTAATAAAGGACATTTATTGAAATATTAAGAAAACGGAAGTAATGGTTATATCAAAGAAGAAGATAACTCAACGCTGTGATATCTCAATTGAAGGGAAAAGACTTACCTAAGTCATTAAATTCAAACATCTTTGAACAATCATATTATCAGATGGAAAATGTGTGAGAGAGATTAAAAGTAAAATAGGTCAAGCGAAAGCTGCATTTCAGAAAATGAAAAATATCCTATGCAATAAACAGCTCTCATTTAATGTCAATATGAGGGTCCTAAAATGTTACATAGAACCAGTTCTGCTGTATGGCAGCGAATCTTGAAATGTCAACGAACAAATTAGGAAGAATTTGTAAGTAACAAACAGGGTTGTGGTTTCTGAGACGAATGTGACGAATACCTTGGACGGCCAAAATAACTAACAGCGATTGATTGAAAGAAGTTAATGAAAGTAGATCTCTATATACAACAATAAATAAAGGAGACAAACACTGTTCTTTGGCCACATAATAAGAATAGAGACATTGGAGCACATCGTGACAACTGGAAAGATAAGTGGGAAAAAGGCGTAGAAGCAGACTAAGAGAGATGATGCTGGATGGGCTGAAACGATGGCATTGAGAGATTTCGTGATTTGTGGAGACGCATTAGCGCCTACGCCAGTTGGCAGGGCACATGATGATGATAAATGCTATTTTTTTTTTTTTTGAATGGATAGATATTTAAAATAAAGAAAAGAAGTAGAAGACGCCTACAATAAATTACCAATGAACCAATGGCAAATTCTGTGTTCTTTTTTTAATGACGATAGTGGATGTGGTGACAATGATGATGATGGTGAGGAGGATGACGATGATGATAATGAAATAGAGACACTTATAGAGATACAACTAAAATCAGGATAAACCCTATCAGCTTCTCTAAAGGACTACAACATATCCTAATCTGAATCAATCCCTGAGAGATGTTTAATGTTAACAAGATATGAAGTGAAGCTAACCTCAACCTAATTCTCGGACTTAGGGGCCTTGAGTGGGTGATATTTCCTGATCACCAAGGAATGTACAATACTGTTTGTTCATGAATTAGTGCCGTATGCATGGTTGGTGAAGACACTGATAACTGTCCCTGAGTCAGGAAGGATTCACTCCCACTGCGTAAGGTTCATCCATATTTTCAGCATATTCAGCTATCTGTGTGCCCATTGATTTTGTTGTTGTTGTTGTGTGTAAGATTAAAACGCTTTCATTGTTCGGTTATACTTAAGAATCCTGAGCTTGTTGTTGTCTCCCAGCCGCGGGAAATTAGAAACTAGTATGAAATGACCCTATGACTCACTAAGGGTTTGGTATATTACCTCCTGCACTGTTTACATAAGATGAGGTTTACTGAAACAGGTGCAATTAAAGCAATGTTTCCTCGTGGTGAATCTGAACAAAGAAGACACAGACAATAGATTGCACAATTTATTGCCTGGTGTATTTCGCTCTATCTCGTCAGGTGCATGCTACTGTAAGAATTGATTAAAATGAAGTAAATAAATGACTCCTTTGAACTGATAGTCAATAGACAGTTTTGTGTTTCCTTTTTTCTGTTCCTCTTGCTCTCTCTCTCTCTCTCTCTCTCTCTCTCTCTTTCTCTCTCTCTCTTCTCTCTCCCCCCTTCCCTCTCTCCATGGCTTTACACTCTTTATGACTGCAACGTATAGTTGTTTGAATAGTCTCCCAGCATTTAACCGCTGCCTATCTAATGCTTACTGTCACTACACTATTACTAGTGTGCTCCTCCTTAATACAGTGATATTTTATTTTTAATCTGTCATGAATATTTATTTGTCTCTATTTCATTACTTTCAACAGCTTTCAAAATTTTTTAATTTTTTAGTGTTTTTTGTTGTTGTCATTGTTGTCTGTTGTAATAAATAGTTTGATGGACGTCAAATTGCATATGTGTCGACATAGCGTATTGTTGTGTGCTAAATGAGGTACCACTAGTCAGCACACTACCAGGTGCCTAGCAGGTACCCTTCCGCTTCCTCTCTTAAAAACAGAACTCGACGACGATGACACCGTCATAAATTTATTCAACAGGATACATGACACAAATGCAGAGACGTAGTTTTTGATCACAGTTCGCACATAATTCATTTGTCCTCACTCGCTCTCTCTCACTCAATTTATAGCGACATCTCCTTGACCACTACAGCTCCAAGGACTACAGCGTCCCACACTCTGGACACGCCGTACAGCTGAACAGGACGAATTCTCCCAATCAGTGGACCTTGATATTTTTTCAGTATATAAATCGGCTGACTGGAGACGGACTTCCCTTGCCGTACTCGGAAAACACACAGCTGTCGCCAGCTTGTCGAAGTGCTACGATGACCGACAGGACTTCTACCATAAGTCCCCTCTAGCACACAGCTCTCGTCGGCACCACTCTCCCCTGTTCTCGTTCACAAGTGGTCCTCATACGTCTCACTACGTCGCCACCCAGAACAGGTACTACTGGAGCCTTCCTTCCCCCTGGACTTACTTCGCCAGCGGGACCATACCTTCTACCAGTACCGCAACCTCAACACTTACTCAGACCTAAACGCCTGATAGTCGTACGGTATTCTTTTCTGTTAGACTCGAGAGAGATATCACGGACCCTGACTTGGTCTCTGACTCTCGCTTTCTCTTTCTCTCTCTTTTCTCTCCTCTCTCTCGACTGAGCTCCCAATTTATCCCCCTCAAATCCGTGTAGGTGGATGATGTCTACACGAGAGGCACGCTCGTATGGGCGTTCTCATGAATCATGTTCCTGTGGGTGTTCTCGAGACTCACACCCATATGGGCGTTCTCGAGGATCACGCTTATGTGTGTGGCTGATGTTACCTGAGAATCACGCTGTCACTTAATTCACACTTTCTCTGTTTATCTCGTTAGTCATGCTTTCAGCCCCCACACAGTAACCCACGCGTCCACTTTCTCGTGGCACTACATAATTACTCTCATACCACTGTCCCTTCACACAATAACACACTTTACCCTAATCAGCGCACAACACATATTAAGCAACACATTACAGTAAAGTATGCTACTTTTTCCAAGATTATCAACACTGACTGACTGACTTTCTACCCCACTAGGACATCACACAAGCGATAAACACCCGATGACTCAAGGTGCCAGCATGTGGATGAGGATCGCCGTGGCGAGGTCCCAGAAACCGCGTTCAGACAATTGGCCATATTTATAGCCTGCCTATATTGCGGCCCTTGGCAAAAGCCAGAGTGGGGCTTCAAATAACAAAAAAATGTCGTCCTATAAAGGACGTAAGGCATAATATTATCAACACCAATTAAATGTTCCTAATTACAATTCAGTTTTAAAGTGAAAAAAGAAAAAAATAAACTTTAAATATTTGATTTCAAAAGCTGTGTAGCAATTCCATTATAGAATGCAGTATTTCACATTTTTGAATTTTTTTTTATTTGCTCCTGCGAGCCGACTTCATTTAGACTAATGTCTCAGGGACAATTCATCTTATGACGACCTCAGTTAACAGCCGTTGTCGTCTGTTGAGTTATGACCAATGAACGCATGAATAGTTAATGTACATGGTGATAACGCATCGAAGCTTCCCGAGCAAAAGCTTCTAGCTTGGCAGTGACCTCTATCATCGTTACTGTTGAAATGCAAATGAAAAATCGAAACTGTCAAAGACGAACAGTAAAGTTGCATAAAATATACGCCAGAGAACTGCTGCGGGAAGTTGGTCAATAGAAAATTCTACGAGAATTTACCATTTTAGAAAGCAGACGTGACGCTGAGTGTGATCATCCATATAAGGGAATTAATTAAATCAAACATGTGCCGCCTCCGCATTAAACGTTGGCTGCAGTGGATCTCCTGTACCTGCATCCCTTGTCCTGATTAATATTTTCTTAGAGAGCCGTTCCGCAATCTATTATTAAGGCCGGCCTCCCACTGTATCCATATCCTCCTCCAACCCTTTCCCGCCTCCCCTCCTCAAGTTTAGCTTATATAGGCCTATTGTATGTTTTATGTTGTTGACTTTTTCATTTCTGTCTTTTTCTGTGTTTCAGGCAACTCTCCTTTCATTTCCAGTTCTTCAGAAAAAAAAAAAAATGGTGTATTAAACTATTATTTGAAGAACATAGAAGCTTCGGATAAATGAGCGAAAAATACGTTTTTTTTTTTTAAACTCCTCAAACGGAAGATTGTTGACTAATAATATCACCTTTACCTGCTCAACGGAGATATACAACAGAGATATACAACGGAGATATACAACGGAGATGTACAACAGAGATATACAACGGAGATGTACAACAGAGATATACAACGGAGATATACAACAGAGATATACAACGGAGATATACAATGGAGATATATGAATGACTTAGCACACATTCTAGATCAGCCGTTCTCAACCTATGGGTAACGACACTTTTGTGGGTCGAACGAGCGTTTCACAGGGGTCGCCTAAGACCATTTAAAAACACATATTCACTGAAGTTACGAAGTAACAACTAAAATAATTGATTGGCTGGGGTCACCACAACATGAGGAATTATATTTGTAAGGGTCGCGGAATTAGGAAAATTGCGAACCACTGTTCTAGACGATATAAACATATTTGGTGAGAGCTGATAGCACTGTAAAGTTACTATGGGTAGAATTTTTTACATAAATTATCAGGGATTCCAGAACTGCCATCTGTCTTTTTTCTAGACGTTAGTCTGACCCACAGTATCAGGTTTTGTTGCGGCATATGGTGCCATCCATGGTGTGTGCTATATAGATCCTCGCATTCATGACCTCAGATATTTCATCTATGCATCGCTTGCTTGAGTAACCTCTAGATCTGCTCCTGTTATGTCTAAGTGACAAGACTTTCAGTTGTTGCACTATACAGACCTCCTCAGCCGAAACGCTGTGTTGTCTCCACAGTGAAAGATGGCTGTAGTTAACCCACTGCTGTTTATGGAAATGTTACATGGTAAAGCCCCAGTCGCAGTCGCCAAGGGTCACCAGAAAATATCATAGCAAGAAATGGCACCAGGTGATGCGCAACAAATGCAAATTAGTCCATAAGGAAATACATAGAACAATATACCCATTAATAGTGCCAGCTAATTCACAACTGATGCAATAAATCTGGTCTATAAAAAATGCATACAACCATAAATCAAATACACCATATGATAAGACATTTTGCAGTTTACTTGAGGTAACTGATGGATGACGTAATTGTGTAATATTTTATTCAGTTTGTTTATGATCAACTGAACTGTCGTAATTAATCTTCAGGGCAAACTGTTATCCCAAAGTCCGGTTATAAACTGGTTATAATAGTAACACTGAATAATTCATGTATCTTTAGACCAGATTAGCTGGTCTCTCATTATGGTTAAATTAAATGAATAAACCTACAACAAGATTTATGTATGTCCTACCATTGGATGAGTTGCCATCCTTAAATATTTAACTAATGATAGGAAAATTACCTAATTTACGTGTCTTCACGTAGCCATAAATATCAAATACTTCCGACGAGCTAAAATAGCAGCAGGTAAACACATACATGACTCATTTGCACCTCAGCTACTGTCAACAACAAATAAACAACTAAAGAGAGTCAGTGAAAGTGATTTAAGAGCGTTAATTGTGAATATATTCCAGTATATGATTTGTCGAAACTGGCAGTCACAAATCAAGTTCAGTCGCCGTCAATATCAGCTCAGTAGCTATTTTTGTGAGTTAGTTTACCAATTTTTCTTAGGAGGAGGAGGGAAGCACTTTCCCTTAACAAGCATGTTGTAAAAGGGGACAAGTGAGGAATTTGTGGAAACTGGATGTGTTGGGCCGCAAGAATTAACAACATGACGTGCCAATCGTCCTTACAAGGGCGTGGCCAAAAGAAGGAAAAGGCTCAATGGCACACACTTAGATCAGTGCATCGTTGACCCTAACATCTTTTCCTTTAGGCTACATGGGCATGTTTTCGAATCACCATGAGGATAGGGATAAAACCACTTTAGTTAAATTTGAAAGGAATTAACTTTGTTACAAAAGTCACTACACTAATTTAATGCCAATTTTGGGAAAACTGGAGGTGCTAATGAAGTATTAATTAAAACTGCTCTTGGAAATGTTCGCCGAGGTCTTCAATAATAAAAAGAACTCCCCACGAAAGCATGAACAGCAGGGGTCTACCGGTCATCAGTAAAGATCCTTCGTCGACAACTGTTTCCATTGCTTTCCTAAACAATCTTAGAAGGTGGGCTGACTGGGTCATGAAGCCAGACCCCGATCTTCCCCTGCTGCACTTTATTGGACTCGGATACGGTGACTTTACAACAGCTGCTGTGGGTGAGCTTGGTATTATGTTGTCTCTGCGGTAGCAAATTAAATCAGGTGACTACCTTTGCGACCAGAGTGACAAGCTAATGGTTGGTTCATCTTCATCGGATATTGTTAGACTTTGGCGTTTGGCAGAAAGACATCGGCAGCCATTTATCGGACACTGTAGTTTTAAGGGATAAGACGATATTTTCCATTTTGAACTCAGACCAACCAGTCTACCGAGGCCCATCCCCCACGAGCCAGTTCGAAGCTCTTTCAGCAGCTCCGCCCAGTTTTTTTTTTTTAGTGCCCGTTAAGCTCGTTTCCTCGCAAGCCCAGCTGCTTTAGCACATTCTACATGGAAGTAGGGATAAACCTCTTGCGCCTACCTCGATAGTGAAGTTTTTTACTGTGTACGCTTCATCTTTCCACAGATCGGCCACAAGATCACCGTTCTTCTTTAACTTGTACAGGTGATGTAGAGTACAGAACTAAGTAAGGTCTTAGGCTTGTCTTCCGGTTAATTCTAGTTACTTTTCAAAATCATTCAGGTCGACAGCCAGTAAC
>CAJHNH020000385.1:82500-107500 GCA_905116865.2 Candidula unifasciata
CACATCTCATTGGCACTCTCTTTTCTTCTGCTTGTTATAGTTAGTAAGTGAAGTATAAGGTTTTTCTCTGTAATGAAGCCTACCTGGTGTAGCGGCTAGACACTTGCCTGCTGATCGGAAGCCGTGATTTCGGGTTTGTTGTGTAGGTAACAGCTACTTTATAGTACATTCTAATTAGTATCATCAACTGGACAGATTTCTCACATTCAACACATCTGTCTCACTTTAGCACTTCTTGACTACCAATTGTGCATTCACTAACCGCACAGCTTAGCAGAAATCTTTCCTCCATTTCAAGTTGTCGTGGAGTGATAGCCAGGTTTTCCCTGGATACAGGCTGACAGCTTGATCATCCTCACTCGATCTCAGGATATTTTGAACTAAGACATTACACAAGACTAGGCTCGCTCCGAATCGACAACAAGACTGTGCTTTCTCATTTGTTTCAGGTTTTTATAATGTCTTCTTCTTCTTCTGCTGGTGCAGTCAAAATGTTCAACTCACGATATCAAGCTTTTCTTATTTTGCATACTTCAGCCAAACTGTACGTTTGCCTCGAGTTGGTATACCTCATTCGATTTGTTCGCGCATACATTATAATTAATAATCGATGCCATCCATCCGGATACATCTTGAGGGGGCAGGGTGGGGGTTGATAGAATAAATTATGTACTGAATTTTGTTACTGCATCATAACACAGCTAAATCCTTCCTGAAGAAAGACATGTAATATATCAAATTCAAGAGAAATGAACACATAATACATCTAAACTATTTAAGGATAAGTATTGCACACACACACACACACACACACACACACACACACACACAAATTAAAATGACACCATATTTAAGGATGTTAGACACTAAAAGATTCACTCGCTAGGCCATGTTTCAAAAATGAGAATACTTTATTTCACTAATCCTAGTTGGGAGGTCTCCTAGGGGAAGTGGACAAGCCGTTTGCCTAGCGCTCTGAGGGTTTGTTTCACGGCTGCACCGTTCAGTTCACAAATATTGTTTGTTACGGATTTCCATGGGGATCGTCGCCAAATCTTCAGATTTCGTGCTCTGTGCGGCGGTATTGGCAGGCCGCTAACCGTTTTGTGGGGAGAGACTAAGCCATATGGTATAAAACCTGTGTAATGTATCCTCTTGACCTATTAACCTTGAACTAATCATAGGTTTTCAAACATTTTCATACAGATTAATCTCTCTAGAAAACAAAACAATATTAGAGTGTCTGTCTAGAGAACTACCATGGTGACTATATGTTCAGGAAGAGTTAGCTGCACGAAATGAGAATAAACTCACAGGGAGCAAGTACAGCGGGGATCTACAGTCATCAGTAGAAATTATCCTCTTTCGACACACGTTTCGGCCCACGATTCCTAAACGTATTCGGAGGTGGGCCCACCTGAGTTCATGAAGCTCAGGGCTGCTTCCCCGCCGCACAGAATTACCGGATGGTGTTATACTTTCGGCCAGAGACAAGACGACTTGGTGGTTTCGAAGGAGGTACTGTGAGATAAGAAGCCGCCACGGCAGCGTAATTAGAACAGTCCGCATGCCTGGACGACCGAGCGACAAGCTTACTTTGGTTTACCGGACACATCTTGGACTTTTATTAGCAGTTAGCAGAGGGACACTGGCAGACAATTCGTACACGATGGACTTTTCAAAGGGATAAGAAACTCCTTTCCGCTAGACACCCGGACCAGCTCACCGAGGCCCGTCCCCTACGTTGTTGCGCTGCGTCCACAACCAGCTAGAGGCCCTTTCGGCTGCCTCTCCCAGTTTTTTGAGTGCTCGTTTCCGTTCATTACCGCGCAATCCTAATTCTTTCACCACATTGTAGAGCGAAGTGGAAACGAGGCCTCTCGCTCCCACTTCGACGGCAAATACCCGTACTGTGTAAGCCTCGTTTCTCCTCAAACCGGCTGCTAAATCACTGTATTTCTCGAGCTTATACAAATGATTCTCCTCCATCCGCGACTCAAACGGGACCGTCAACTCAATCAGGATGAGTTGCCGTTTTTGCGCAGAATGGAGAACGATGTCCGGTCGCAGGCCGGTTTTACGGATCAACTCTGGATACCGTTCATGTCCTGGCAGATCAACCGCCAGTAACCAGTCCCTCGCAGAGTCTAGCGCAGATGGAGCGAATGCGTTTTGGTTGACTTTACCTTTAGGAACCTGCCCAGCCTTGAGGAAACGAATGGGGACGATACTAGAACTGGCTCTGGCGTTAGCCCTCATTCTAGCCTGGTCGACAACGGCTGCTAACTCCTTTAGCACCTTGTTGTGGCGCCAGGTATAGTGGCCTTGACCTAGAGCTTTCCTGCACGCGGACAGGACGTGCTCAAGAGTTTGCTTTGATTTGCACAACGGGCAAGTCGGATCGTTGGTCGCAGACCATTTAACCATGTTAACACCGGACGGTAATACATCGTACGCCGAACGAACGATAAAGCTCAGTCGCAGCGGGGTCATCCGCCAGATCTCACCCCATGTGAGTATTCTCGGCAATGCGCTCTCCAGGCTGACCCAATGGCCCTGCTGCGACTGTTGGGCTGCTTTCTGGACCCGAACCTCGTTTTCGTTGTCCCTCACCGTTTGTATCACCATGTCTCGGCGCTCTTTGGCTGAGGCCTTTGACCACCAATTGACTTTCCCGTGCCCTAGGCCTCGACGGTCGGTTTGTGTGTAACCCATAATCATCTTCAATTTTAGTGCGTTCTGAGCAGATTCAATCGCATCGAGGACTCTCCACTTCTGACCAGTCTTTAGAGCGGGCTGGACAGCGATGACATTTGGGTCTGAAGACTCGCGCAGAAGCATGGCGAGTCTTACCTTGCCGACTTTAAACTCTTCGGTTATTGACTTAAACGGAAGTACCAGCTTAGCCTGTTTACAATACAGAGCCACGTCGGTCAGACAAGGCGGTGCACCAATCCACTTTCTTAAGGCTGTGTTGATTTTCTTTTCCATGGTTTCCACTGCAGTCATCGTCACCTCGTAGACTAGCAGTGGCCATAGAAGCTTCGGAATCAACATGAATTGGAGACACCATACCTTGAATTTCCCGACCAGCCTGCATCGCTCGATCGCGAGCAGGCCTGTAGCCAGTGACTCATGTATTCGCCGGACTTCCGCTCTGTCAGATAACTTCGAATCGTAGACGCGACCGAGACTCTTCACCGGTTCCTCCAGAACCGTAGGGATCTTGTTCCTTGCCACCGTAAAACTGGTCGCCGAAACCTTGCCCTTATGGACTGACAGACTCCTCGATTTCTGCGGTTTGAACTGCATACCGCTCCATTGGACCACCGCGTCCAATCTATTCAGGATCGTGCGGGCAGACTCCTCGCTGCCCGTTATAATAGTCGTGTCATCCATAAATGCGCGCAGTGGCGGCAACCAGTGATCCCCTATTTGAAGGCCCAGTCCGTAGTCGGCCGCCCCGTCCAACATGATCTGCATTGCCATGACAAACAGTATGGGTGAGATCGTACAGCCCATAGCTATCCCAATCTGCAACTCAGTCCACCTCGTGGTAAACGTCGAGGTAGAGAAGCGCAAAGCGAACTTAGAGAAATATTGCTCGACCATTTGAATGATCTGTGTCGGTACGTGAAACATGCGAAGGGCTCGCCACAGAAGCCTATGGGGGACTGCCCCGTAGGCGTTGGCTAAGTCCAACCATATAACGTGCAAATCGGTTCTCTCATGCTTGGCTCTCTGGATAGCCTCCCAGATCATGGTCGCGTGTTCAAGGCACCCAGGAACGCCTGGAATACCACCCTTCTGAACACTCGTATCTATGTACTTGTTAGTCATCAGATACTGTGTGAGCCGGCGAGCCATGACTGAGAAAAATATCTTACCCTCAACATTCAACAGCGAGATGGGCCTGAATTGGGAAAGACTCTTCGAGTCCTGCTCTTTGGGAATGTAGACCCCATTTGCCTTTGACCACTCTGGACATATGTGATTGCGGATCCACGCTTGTCTCAACAAGACGTGAAGCATTTTTAGGATTTTCGGGCAACGCTTGTAAAGAACGTACGGGACACCGTTCGGACCTGGGGCAGACTTGCCGCTGGCTTTTTTCACAACGTCCTCAACCTCAGACCAAAGGGGAGGTACCATTTTAAATGGTACCTTCGGCACCGAAGGCTGTTTGAGTCCGCTAAGGATCTCTGGATTGTCATCGAGAGGCTCTCTCCTCTTTTTATCCGAGTACATCTTGCGTAGATGTAGCTCTAGTTCTTCCTGACTGACAACCAGAGTCCCAGACTTCGGTTGCTCGAATAGACCTCGGGCGAACTGATACGGGTCCCTAAAGAATTTCTCTCGCTCCCTTTTGGTTCTCCGTCTGTTGTTACAGAAACGCTCGGCACGACAGAGGGCACTGTGTTTGTTCTTTAAATGCACCCACACTTCGTACAGCCCCTCCCGTTCGCTGCCCGTAGCGGCTTTGAACCGTTTTCTGAGGGCATTCTTGTCTGCCCGACACTTCAGAATGTCCCTCTGCCTCCTGCTAGTATTCTGCTTGGCACCCGGCTGTGCCTTTACTACTGTCCCGAACTCGCGGGAGCAGTGTTCATATATTACATCACCAAATTTAGTAAGCTTGTCGCCTAGCGACTTCTTGTTTAGAGTTTGTTTAATTACCTCACATAATGTAGCCTCCAACTTACACCACACCACCTTCTCGCTCGCAGGTGGAAACCTGATCTTGGAGCGCACTTCTTCAGAAATCATCAAAGGTGCTCCTCCGCAGTCGACGTCATGGGCCTCTCCGGGCGAGTGGGGTTCACCCTGCCCGTCGTACCCTGACGACTCAGAAACTACCACAGGAGTGGTAGTTTTGCGACGGCGTTTACTGCGTGGAGCACCCTCGCATTTCATTCTTCCGGCATGCGTTCTCAGACCATGCAACCCCGTGAAGCTTTTCCCACATGTACAGAGCCAGCCCGGACGTTCGGCGAGTGTCTCAGTCCGGGGGCTAGCAAAGTCATCAACGAGGGTATCAATCAGATTGGGCCCTTCATTCTCCCCCCCCCCCTTTCGGAGGGCCCTGGGGGCATATTTCATTGTGGTTTAACGCAATCGGAGGTATTTTACTGTGTTAGGGGTGATCAACCCGGTCCACAGTCGACATCTGTCTCCAGATGTCAGTTTATCCCCCCGGCGATACCGGGGGGCCAGTCTTTCCATAGGTGTCAAAAGGACTTTCCCGATAGTCACCAGTCTTTCCTGGTAGTCTTGTGGGCTAGCCACGTACAATAAGAATAAACTCACAGGGAGCAAGTACAGCGGGGATCTACAGTCATCAGTAGAAATTATCCTCTTTCGACACACGTTTCGGCCCACGATTCCTAAACGTATTCGGAGGTGGGCCCACCTGAGTTCATGAAGCTCAGGGCTGCTTCCCCGCCGCACAGAATTACCGGATGGTGTTATACTTTCGGCCAGAGACAAGACGACTTGGTGGTTTCGAAGGAGGTACTGTGAGATAAGAAGCCGCCACGGCAGCGTAATTAGAACAGTCCGCATGCCTGGACGACCGAGCGACAAGCTTACTTTGGTTTACCGGACACATCTTGGACTTTTATTAGCAGTTGGCAGAGGGACACTGGCAGACAATTCGTACACGATGGACTTTTCAAAGGGATAAGAAACTCCTTTCCGCTAGACACCCGGACCAGCTCACCGAGGCCCGTCCCCTACGTTGTTGCGCTGCGTCCACAACCAGCTAGAGGCCCTTTCGGCTGCCTCTCCCAGTTTTTTGAGTGCTCGTTTCCGTTCATTACCGCGCAATCCTAATTCTTTCACCACATTGTAGAGCGAAGTGGAAACGAGGCCTCTCGCTCCCACTTCGACGGCAAATACCCGTACTGTGTAAGCCTCGTTTCTCCTCAAACCGGCTGCTAAATCACTGTATTTCTCGAGCTTATACAAATGATTCTCCTCCATCCGCGACTCAAACGGGACCGTCAACTCAATCAGGATGAGTTGCCGTTTTTGCGCAGAATGGAGAACGATGTCCGGTCGCAGGCCGGTTTTACGGATCAACTCGGGATACCGTTCATGTCCTGGCAGATCAACCGCCAGTAACCAGTCCCTCGCAGAGTCTAGCGCAGATGGAGCGAATGCGTTTTGGTTGACCTTACCTTTAGGAACCTGCCCAGCCTTGAGGAAACGAATGGGGACGATACTAGAACACGAAATGTATGTAGGCCACTAAAGGAAGTTCAGAGAGAAAAAAAGTGCCAGTAACTGGGTCAGCTTTAGAATAGACAGGTGCCGGTAAAGATTAATCTAATTTTTTTTCCCTTTCCCACCGATGTTTTTAGGGTGCTAGATAATGAAAATATTCGTGTGTTGTGATGAGGTTTAGGTTTATAGGTTAGGGCTTTAGCACGACCGACAGAAAGGGGAGTGTGAAAGGAAGCAGTTAAGATTGCGTTTCTGATAGCTTCAGTTTCATTTAAAAAAAAAAAAAACCAAAGGCCAGGATTTTCAGGGCTCTGTGGTAGAAGTCTTCGTTCTCCTGGTCAAATCTAGGGAGTCGTGTCTGTTGTAAGGACCAAATGATATCCCTGCAAAAAGAAAGATATAGTAGTGTATACAGAAGCAAAGCAGGAGAAACAGTGGCTTTTTTAGTATACTGATAATAAGGCCTTTAAAGTCAAAGAAGATAATGCAGACAAAAAAAAATGCAAAGTAGACGGCGAAATTCTGGAAGTTAGTTGGATGCTGGGATAAAAGTTAGAGAAACATTTAAAAGAAGTTCTACAGTTTAGATAAAGACGTATCGGGGACACTGGTACAGGCTTCGCTCTAGCTACTGTATAGCTCGGGGAGCCTATCGGCGAACTGATGACGTTTCTGAAGTATCTGATATTCCAAAACAGGAAAACTGTATAAAACATAAAGCTACCATTAGTTGCCAAATATTCATAGAAGCAGGTAAATTAAAAATTATCGGGGTTGGAAAGGGTGGGGGGGGGGGGGGGGGAGTGAGAGTGGGGTGGGTGGTTTAATTAACTTATGCTAAGAAAGAAAATTTCATTTAGATCTAAGCCCTTGTTTTGGGATTCGTGTGCTCTGTTGCGATATTAGACTTATAGAGATATTCCTTTGTAAAAAATCGTACTCTCCGTTTCTTTGCATGTCGGTGATCATAAACACTGCTGGGTTCTTTATTAACATTCTGCCCCAGATGACGTCACAGAACAGTCCAACATTTTAGAAGGTGGTAAGACTGGGTTTCCTGGCTTTCTGATGCTTTTTAAGACCCTAAAACATCTAGAAATGGCCCTAACCCCAACTCCCCTTCGCCCCACAAGACAGTGCAGCCTAGGCCCCACAACTGCATGCAAACTAGGTCTCACGACTGCTTTCAGCCTTTCTACCACCCCCTGACATATTAGACTGTCCCGTAACCTGTGGATTTTCCCTGTTTGGTGTAGGATATTTATAAAGGACACACTGCTGTTATTCACGACGCTATCTAAGTGAAATTGAAACTGCATGGGCTAATTTTAGAACTAAATTAGTTGGATCGATTCTGAAGCCGGGAACCGACATGGCTTCAAGTATTCTGAATATTGACTCAATAGTTAGAAAAGTCTAGTATGTATGATAATTATCTTTCTAATTAAGTATCTCGCATAGTTAGGTAATTGCAGTTCCCACAACATCATAGCAAACGGTCGGCCCTATAAACCATATAGAATGTTAGCTGGTGTTCCTTATAAATAAATTCATCGTTATTTCATTATTAAGCACGTCTATATAAGCTTCGCTATCCACATAATTAAAAGTGCGCGACGCTTCATCATCATCATTATTATCATCATGTAGCAAGTCCTTTGCAGAACGTCGATCTTATCACGGTCTGTCTGAAAGAAACGCGGTCTCTCGCCAGCTCTCTCACCTCGTGTATTTTATATTCAAGTTGTCTTATGTTGCGTGTCCATCTTCATGTTGGACAGCTCCTGCCCTTCCTTTCTGGTACTATGCTTTTGGCCGTGTTTTCCCCGATCAGCCATGCCGCTTGATAGCACGTCACCTAGAATGCGTATTCTCTGTTTGGCACGTCTTGGTTTGTGTGTAAGTTGCTTGGAATATGGTAGTCTGCGTTACCCAAAACCGTATGTGTTTTAGACAATCATGTATTGTTCGCTTAGCCGATCATTAGCCCGACTCTGACATTAGGCAATATATGTCTCCGTGTATGCTAGATAAACACTGTGCAGTATTCAAGCAGTACATTTGGTTCCATTTTGTAATTATATTTACCTTTTCTAGCTAATGCTTGATTAGAAAAGAATACTTTTCCACGCATTTAGGAATATTAGACATATAGAGCTTGAACTATATTTTATAGACAAATCTGAATTTCATGGGTGATATTGTCAGCATCATGCCGGTTGCCTTTACTTCCCAAGACTCAACTTGGTACCCACTCAAGCTTTGATAGACCCAGAAGCCCAAGTCATTTAAAAAAAAAAGTACTGAACCGTCAGGACCCAAACACACGACCTACCGATCCGTAGGCAAGTGTCTAGCCGTTACACCACAGCGGTTCCTTGTTTGGTTAGTAACATAAACTTTACATGACTTGATGCCTGAAAGAATGTCATATGAGAAGTATTCACCACATTTCCCTCTTCTTCACAATATAAAATGTTGGAGGTAAAATATAAAGATTCGGTGATCCTAAGGCTCCGCTGCATTTCTCCCTGGCCGAATACGTCATTAATCTGGACGAACCGCCGAATAATCTAACTGAACAGTCTAATAATCTGTTTGACCTGCTAATAATCTGACAAAACTTGTTAATAAATTGGCTGAAACTGCCAACAATGTATGTTTTAAAAATGTACGTGTTCAACGATGCCCGACTGTTACTTGTTTAATGTATGTTATTGAATCTGTATTTAAGAATCGACATCACAGCACTCAGAACATTTTCATAAGCGATTCGTCACAATCTTCAGCAGCCAGCGAAGAGTTCTAATTTCGATGTTACCAGTAACAGTCTTTTATATTCGTCCCACGTTTCTCTTATATGCTCATTATCGGCCCTAATCCCCTGGTCACTTCTCTCAGCACCATTTTCCTCATACCTCAATGATCCACATTTGCCTCCACACTGTTACCTTTCCCCCAAAGTGCCCTTACGACATCTAGATTGCTCTATTTCAAGATATCACCAAGTTGTGCAGAGCAGCCAGTCTAACTACCTGCTCGTCCCCTAATACATCGGCATTCCCTAAAGAAAACATCCAAAGGACACTAACTACATTGGACCTCTGAAGCGATGCTTGCCATTCTTTGCTTAGCATACCTGTGTCTACCTTTCGCAACCTGCTCCATGAGTTGGTTACAAAACCCTCCATTCTCAAACTAAATAGCAGGTTTTGTTGCACTAAGTGAATCCATTCACCTAAAAAAAAAAAAAATCATAAACTGCGTCTTCCTGTCAACACAGTGCCATTTGTTTGGATAATCACATCATCTGCGCAAGAATTGTCATGAATCATTTATTGAACTTCTGATTCTGCACTCACGGCCCAGTGTGGTTAAAACCATTTCATGTCTTTTATGTGCAAAACACAATTTAAAGTTTATTACACTTTTCTGATAATAAAGTGTTTGTTTTATAAAGTCTTAGAACATTAATCATTTTTACTAAAACTGAGACATGTTCACGCTGGTTGTGTGTTCCTGTATATCATATTTCATGTTTGATTCACTTTTTTTTCCAAATCCATTAAGTGTGCAGATGTATCAAGTCTTAGAAATGTAACTGGAAAAAGTAATATTGTTGTGAGGAATTGACATTTCGGTGTAACGTTGTGTTTTACTGAATAGATCAAATGTGCTTACAAAATACATAGGCAGATCAAAGAGTAAAATATTTTTAAGAAACCTAATGCAGGCAAAAATATTGAAAATAAAATTAACATCATGGGGAAATCTGATATAAGGAGAAGAGAACAAGGTATGAATAAATTACATAAAAACTATACTCTAGCATGGACAGGCATCCAACCGAATGACACAAACAAACATGGAGAGGCGCCCAACCGAATGACACCAACAAACATGGAGAGGCGCCTAACCGAATGACACTAACAAACATGGAGAGGCGCCCAACCGAATGACACTAACAAACATGGAGAGGCACCCAACCGAATGACACTAACACTCATGAAGAGGCACCCAACCGAATGATACTAACAAACACGGAGAGGCGCCCAACCGAATGACACAAACAAACATGGAGAGGCTCCCAACCGAATGACACTAACAAACATGGAGAGGCACCCAACCGAATGACACTAACACTCATGAAGAGGCACCCAACCGAATGATACTAACAAACATGGAGAGGCGCCCAACCGAATGATACTAATAAACATGGAGAGGCACCCAACCGAATGACACTAACAAACATGGAGAGGCACCCAACCGAATGACACTAACACTCATGAAGAGGCACCCAACCGAATGATACTAACAAACATGGAGAGGCACCCAACCGAATGACACTAACAAACATGGAGAGGCACCCAACCGAATGACACTAACACTCATGAAGAGGCACCCAACGGAATGACACTAACAAAAGAGGAAAGGACCCAACCGAATAAGACCAACAAACGTTGAGTGGGTTTCATCATTACTCCGGAAATAGCTAAATTTATACTAGAAACAGACTACTTATCAGAAAGAATTATAAGCATCAGGCTAGTACTAGGCAGGTAAATGATAACATACATCCAAACATACGCCCCATGTAATAGTACTCAAAAACTTGAAGAAAGAATAGAATTCTTTGACACATTAAGTTACACCATCAGTAAAGTAGTGACATTTGTACATACGGATTGATTTTAACGGAAGAGTTGGAGAGAGCGTAGGATGCTATGAGAGAGATGTCCTTGACCCTTCAGCGAAACTGTAACTGAATGTAATTCCAACTGATAACAACTGCTAAATCTATGTGCAGAACATGACTTGATTATCAGGAACACCTTTTCTAAACATCGAAGAGGTCACATATTAACATTATATAAATGGAACAACTAAAATCAAGCATCACAGATTATTTTATTTTAACAAGAAGGAGAGAGAGATGGAGAATAAAGAATTCTAGGGCCATCACAAATGCACTAATTTATTTATAACATAGACCAGTGGTGTTTTTGCTTCATCAACCAGTTGGAACAATCACTAAGAAACCAGTTCAACAAGCATAGATAATTAATATTGTAAAACTAAGAGATAGCGAAGTTGCAGAGGAAATAGATGGAGCAGTCAGAATCTTCTTCAACACCCTTTTAGAAGCAAACAGCATAAAACATGAGTGGCAGACTTTTAAAACCTGTATCCTGAACGCAGTGAAAGAGATCTGCGGTCCGAAAAAAGCTGGGCACTCATAGAAAACATACAATATTGTGGAATATAGATGTTTAAAAAAAGAAACAGATGTCAGAAAGCAAGTGCTCTTATATACCAATTGTCACCATTATTAGGGCATCCAAGCATAACTATGAGTGCAAGGAGACAGATTATTAATAGCATATTCATTCCAACATTAAGCTACCAGTGCCAAACATGGACACTATCTAAAGCCCATATACGCAAAATCACCACCTGCGAGATGAGGTGCCTGAGAAAAGCAGCCAACCTAATCATAAGAGATCGAGTGAATAATGAAACTATCAGGCAAATTGTGGGAACGACACCTTGTACTAGATTCATCGAGAAACAGCAGATCAAGTGGTTTGGCCATCTTGTTAGAATACGGAAAGATCAAATACCATCACAAGCACTACATCTCAGAAGATCAGCTACAAAAGCAAGAGGACGGTCGCGGAAAACATGGATCGACAACATTAAAGACACTTCACGGCATGACAATAGCCAGTGGCAGCCAACGTGCAATGGATCGTTAATTATTCCTCCCCACGGCCCTTAACGCCAGAAGTGGTTTATGATGATGATGATGATGATGATGATGATGATGATGATGATGAAGATGATGATGAGGAAAGATGTTAAAATGTATAGCCAGGAAACGACATTTTTGTATAGAAATGGCCGAAAACAAAATCAGACGAAGACTACATCGGCAGTAGAAAAGAGAGAACAGACAGCAACAGGAAAGTGAAAGAAAATCATAATCTTGGTCAGGCTATGGAGAACACATAGCAAAACTATGTACTGAGTCACCAAGAAAGTTTTATAGATGTTTCAAAGCAATGAGTCTGAGGGAAGAAAGGTTTAACCACTTAACTGTAATTAACAGCAAGAGTAAGAAACCACTTACCAGCAGTCAAGATATTAAAGACAGATGGAAGGAATATTTCAGTGAGCTGTTAAACTGTGGAACACAGGATAATTTACCAATTCAAAATAAATTTGCAAAAAAAAAACCATGAACTAAATATACTGGAATCAGAAGTTGAATATTCCCTTCAACTGGGTAAAAAGAACAAAGCAGCGGGAATAGATGGTATTGTTACAGAAATAAATGCTCCCCGCATGTAAGACAACAGCTTGATTAACAAGAATCGTTAACATAGCTTGGAAGGCACGGAAAGTTCCAAGTGACTGGCAGAAAATAATCATTGTCTCCATTTAGAAAGATAAAGGGGACAAAAGAGACTGTCAAATATACAGGGGCATCTCCATCCTGAGCCATAAGGGAAAGTTGTTTGCAAAAACACTGGGACTTTGAGCTCGACCAGTACTAGAGCCCCAGTTAAGTAAGAGACAGTACGGTTTCAGGAAGCAAAAGAGCTGTACAGATGCAATATTTTTCTTTAAGGCAGATATGGGGCAGTCTATTGAAAATGATAGAAGTCAACACTTTATATTTATAGATCAAGAAAAGGTGTTCGATCGAATCAACAGATTCAAACTATGGAACATTCTAGAAGATTATATTATTCAAGATTAACTGTTGGGTAATATCATGGCTCTTTACTAAGATAGTCAGTGCACAGTAAGAACAACAGAGGAAATTACAGACTGGTTTTCCATCTCATCAGCTGTCAGATAGGGATGACTCCTCTCACTATTGCTGTACATTACTAAAGTCTGTAATACACCATTAAGTTCAGAATTTAAAACACCGTATTGACTCCTTACATCAAGCATGCACAAAGTATTACATGAGTATAAACACCGCAGAAACTGAGGTAATGAGGATAGGAATGAAACAATACCATGAACGTACATGTTAACGGTACTGCAATCAGATAAGTGCAGGAACATATTTAGGAAGCATATTTACGGAGGACAGCAGACTGGATAGAGAGATATAAACCAGCGCACAGAAGGCAAATACTGTCACCTACCAGTTAGCACCACTGATTAGACACCCAAAATGTCTCCCTTCCAGCAAAACAGCAAATGATTAAAAGCATCTTCAACCCTACTTTATGTTATCAGTGCCAAACATGGACAATGAATCAAATCAATGCTGGTCCCTAGAACAGAAAATAGTGAAATGTGCTGCCTCCGCAAGGTCACTAACAACACTAGACGAGACAGGGTTACGAATACCAGCATTAGAGAGACAGTTGGAATAAGACCTTGTCTGTAGTATAGTGACGGGCAGATAATGAAATGGTTCAGCCATCTAATGAGAATGCAGCCAGACCAGACTGCATATGAGACTTTTTACAATAAAAAAAATATAGGAAGAGGGAGAGAGAAAAACCAAGAAAGACATGGATAAATGGTGTAGCTGAAACCTGCAGAAAATATGAACTAATCCATCACTTAAGCCACCCAAGAAGCGCAAGGCAATTACAGAAAACGACGACACAGGGCTACAAGCTGGTATCAGTGAGACGACCGAACCACGTCACTGGGCTATAACCTGGTATCAGTGAGACGACACAAGAAGAAGACGAAATAATAGAATGCAGGAAAAAAGAATCGGTTTACTAAAAAAGTGCAGTGGAGTCGGTGACGAGATTTCGCAGCAGTTGTACGCATTTTGAGAAAGTTTATTGTTTGTCTGTAAAAAAAAAAAAAAAAATCGTGAACATTACACATACCGCCTTTTTTTCCCTAGAACATTCTCTGGTACCCGCTTTTTGCCATGTTGACCTGGGAGCCAATGATTAATTATAAAAATATATCTTGATCCAGATTCTAATGCAAAAGTGTCTAGCCACATAGTTACTTTGTTGTTGATCTGATGGAAAAACATTGGACCACAAACAACCTCACTGAAGACAGTTTCGATTTAATTATGTTCTGGTCTTAACTGCGTCACGTTCAATGGCTTACATGCTTTTTGTTTTTGTATAAGTAGTTACAACTTAATGCTGCTGGTTGTGTAGTGTTTTCATTTTTGAACATCTCTGGGTCTTCTCTGTTTTTGTTTTGTGGTCTTGGCGAGGGTTCAGAATTGATTTGCGTTCCCATCTTCCTTGTCGTGCTTAATGTGTCCCGATTATCACTGTTATTGATGGTTGGGGTTGTTCTCTTTATGTTTTCTTATTCTCTTCTCCTGCTATAAGGTCCTGTTACAGGTCAGTCTCACTGAGGCTCTGTGATGTCCTCTGACCGTACCGGGTAGGGTAGGTAGCTAGGTTGTACCCCACCAGGACATCACACAAGCGACCAACACCCGGTAACACAAAGTGCCAAAATGGGGACGAGGATCACTCGTGGAGAGGTTCTGGAAACCTCGTTCAGTCGTTACGCCATATTTAAGGCCGAGCTATTTTTGGAGGCCTCGGCAAATGCCAGGGTGGGGCTTCAAAATAACTAAAAATTGCATCCTGCATGGGGACGACAACTTAATGATAGCCAGGCAAGTACTAAACCTGTCTCTAATAAAGCTATGTGCCTTCTGATCATACTGTTTTCAAATTGTAAATGTCCCAAATGCTGAAATTAGAATCCCTTTAATCAGATCAGTATACATGATTAGTCACAAAATATCAAACTTTTTTTTTTTTTTTGCGTGGTTCGGGAATTTTTAAGGATCTTCTTTCTGAAATACAATCTATGGTATGAGACGAATGGATATGGCCAGAGGACTCGCGCGGCTACAGTATTTGTATTTAGAACAGGAACAATTTCAGACACGTTTCCGATGTAAAAAGAGGGAGAACACATACACCACAAACATCAGCAAATTAGCTCCATTGAGACTGAAGTATTAAAACGGCGGCACTGAAAGTTCTTTTTCGAAACAAAACAAAGACTACATTTGTGCTCCCAAAAAAAAAAAAAAAAAAGTCTTCCTTACCTTTGTCAACTACGTTTTAAATAGAAGGTCAGAGACATTTTATAGTCCAATTACTATTCTTTTCCTTTCTATTATTCTCTCCTTCCGATGCGCATTATATAGTTGACTGGCTTAATAAATCCCCTGGCATCTGTTTAATGATGTTATTTGATCTTCCTAATTGAACTTCCAGTGTCAATTTCCTGTTAGATTTTATCTGTGCGTATCGCATTGTTACATCTGACGTAATAATAATCCCAGCGCTGGACTTATTCCATCCGCAAATGAAAAGCCATGAAATTCGTGGTCTAATAGTATTCAAATACGTGTCATAAAGAGAGATGATTGCCTTTTATAGAAGACCGTGGGTAGTAATTCAAAAAAGAACTAAAACATAATTATTGTAAATCCAAATGCCTTATACCCAGACTAGGTTGTAGGACGGGTAGCTCTAAACAAATATTTGGTTCGTTGATTCTTGCTTAACTGAATGATTATTTCACAACACAAACATCGGTACCTCGGATCACGAACTTACTTTGTTAATTAACGCCGTTCGATTACCCAAAGATTCACCAGCCGAAACAATGTTTCCACTGAAATGAATGCAAATCCAATAAATCCGTTCGCTAACTCCAGAAACATTGTTTTTTGACATTTTTATAGATTTATAATTTTACCTGTGTGGTTGAAAGTTTCTGGCACAGGTAGATGGTAGAGGAGAAGGAGGAGGAGGAGGAGAAGGAGGAGGAGAAGGAAGGCTATTCCTTCAAGTTCCATTCCTTAATAATGTCGGGCCACTGTTGTGGTATTTTTTATACCTTTTCCTTTCATGTATCATGGGAAGTGGTTCGATTGCTGGCTTGGTGGCTAACAATAATGTTTCTACTTCTTACACTCGAGACATTTGCTTTGTTAACATATTCACTGCATCTAGCTCTTCAGCCGTCTTTAGAGCAACTTTGTCCTTTAAGTGAGTACAGATCGTAGGTTCAGCCATATTGTACTGTTAGGCGAGAACAGAAACACGAATACCTTTTTCATGTGAACATTTTTTTTTAAATTTTCTCCTCGGTTTCTACTGTACTGCGCCCTGGTTTCTTTAAGCTAACCCCTGGCGATAGCGTCGCAGAAAGCACAATGTAGCTCCAGGGAGCAATGCACTAATAAACTCTACGACGCATCTGTTACATAATATCATTAAAAGTTGCAAAACCAAAGGAGAAGTCGGCCAGCGAGCTTAAAAATGTAACAAAACACAAACGGAAAGTGAACGTTGCGGCTACAGAGCCTTCATCAGTACATAATGTATATCAACAAAAACCACATGCACAGATACGAATATACAAAATTACTCAGCTGATGTAATCTCGGTAGCAGCCACTTTATTGTACGGCCTCATCTGTAAAACAAAGCCCGGACCTTCAGAGCGCTAAGTGATTGGCTTGACCACTGTGCCACAGAGGACCCTACCCCAAACCCACAATATACATAAGGCGGTCTTCATAGGGACTGTGATGCCGAGCTCTGAACCAAACCAAGTCTGTAAGCAAGAACGAATCAACCGACACTCTTTAAAGGGTTAACATGTGGAAACGCATGCTTGCCTAACCTTTTACAAGACAAGAAAGCAGCAGGGCTTGTTTGACTGGTACTGGGACATGAAGATGGAAACGCTGTTTTGTAACCGAGCCATGCTTTGGCACAGAACATAACTACTGTGTGGGATTAGGTTTATGTAATATCACAATATGGACTATTGTGGCTTTTATATGATGTACAGTATTGTGGGTATTTGTGATAGACGGCGGAATGTGTCTCATGTGATAGAAAAAGCATGTATCTTATCTGATAGACAGTAAGATGTGTCATTTCTGATAGATTATAGTGCATCATCTGACAGAGAGTAGCTTGTATCTTATTTGATAGGCAGGGGTATGTATCTTATGTGATAGAGTGTATCGTTCATTTTACCTTATATACCGTAGCGCGTATCTTATGTGATAGCAGAATGTACCTTATGTGAGAGACAGTGAAGTGTGTCCTATCTAAAATATAGTAACGAGTTTGTGATAAGAGAGTAGCGTGTATCTTTTGTGATAAACGGTGGAGGTATAGTGTGTTATAGCCAGCATCATGGCTATCATGTGATTGACAGTAGTGTATATCTTATGTGATAGATAGTAGCTTATATCTGGTGTGAGAGACAGTATCGTATGTACTATCTCGTAGACAGTAGCATAACGTTGGATGTTAGACAGTAGTCTTGTTCAAATGTAACAGACAGCAATGTGATACCCAGTAGCATGGCTCTGATTCGTCATAGTGGTTCTAATATAATAGACAGTTGTGTGGCTCTTTTGTGATAGGCAGCAAACTGAATATTATATCATAGACAATCTCTTGAATATTGTGTCATAGACAGCTTTATTGATGTTTTTCGATAGCGAGTAGCATTCCTGAAATGCCGCATTTATCTTATAATATAGCAGTAATGCGGCTCTTATGTAGTGGCCGGACGCGAGCCTACGAACCCAAATTTCGAGGGTTCAAATCTGAACAAGGACGGACTTCTTCAAAAAAATGACCTTGGCTCTGAGGTCTACCTAGCTTCAATGAGTGCTAGGTATTCCTGTGTAGTAAATGTGACAGGCATGATGTTCACCTTAGGGTGCTTTGGCACTATTGCCCAAAAAGCATAAAGGCGTGCAAATGGGTCTTTTAAAAGTGTCTCTACAGTGAGTGAAATCCAACCATCAGTCTTGTCTTGTCTTGTCTTGTCCACAATTGCCTCACAGCGTAGTGGGGAGTCGCAGTTTTCTATCCTGGGCCAGGTGTGTTGCACGTGTTGTTGTTGGTCCGTGTTGCCTCGGGATCTCTGATATATTGTCTATCCATCGTACTCTCGGTCTGCCTCTTGCTCTAGGGCAGTAGTGCTGTTCGTTGTATGCTCGTAGAGGCAGTTGGTCGGTTTGCATTCGCATCAAGTGGCCAAACCACTCTATTTGTTGCTTCTTTATGTATTGCAGGCATGGTGTGGTTCCTACAATTGATCTAATGTTCTCGTTTCGAACTCTGTCTCTCCTTGTGACATTGGCAGCCTTACGTAAGCATCTTATTTCGCACGTCGTGATCTTTTTCTCCTGTGCTCTTGTTAGGGACCAGGTTTGGCATTGGTAGCAGAGGGTTGGTATAAACATGCAATTTATCAGTTGTCGTTTTAGTGCCATAGTGATGCTTGGGTGTTTTAGCAGTGGGGAGTAGCTGATGAAAAATATAACTTTAGAAATGAGGAAATGCAGAAAAGCTTACATGTCCATGGACTGATACCATCAGAGCTATTCTATAGTGGGAAGACATGTCGACGCCCAGCACCACGGTTGCAGCACCCATACGCACAAATACAGACACCTCTTCCCCCCCCCCCCCTTTCTTCCCCCAGCGCTCAGCAGCAAGCGTTGGTCAAAAGATCAGCTAGGTAACTTTCCTCAGTTGGGAAAACAGATGGATGCGCGTCGTAAGTAGTATACATCGCATAATACAAATGGAAAACCACATTTTAGAGTCTACAGAGATTGTTAGCATTCAGCGTATAATACTAGTGAGAAAACAGCATTTGAAATCAAATTATCGAACGAATATTCTAAGAAGTGAATCAAAACAAGTCTTTGCTCACATCTGGTCAAAATTTCCTATCACATTCTTATGAAAGGACTACAATGTTTTGCAACGTCCTGTAAAGGATACGCAACCAACCTTTGTGCTACGCTCCTCGCAGCTGCGTGCGTTAAACACGATCATGTAATAGTCGTGTGTAAAGTAGTGGTTACTAGAGCACACTTTATCGTCCCATGACTATAGATAGGTGCTTTTTCTGACTGTTGCGAAAATGACCAAGTTGATCCAAATTCTGTTCAAAGAAGCTCATCGAGTGGTGATTCCGTTTCTTTCATTTAATTAGTGGTGACCAATGGACATTCATGAAAGAAGGACTGGGTGTAAGGTAACAAATTTGTGTCGGAAACAACAGTGACAGACTGGGTTTTGAAAAGGACCTGAGCTCATGACAGATCTTCAACGGCCTGGTTAAGCGCATGTTGTTGGAACAGGGAATAAAAAGTGAACTGTTGTCGAAGCATATGATGACTAGCGAAGAAGTTAAGCTGACATTTAGGACACTTTAATGGGTAGGTCACAATGTTGTTATCGGGAGGAAGGAGGACGACACTACGTAATTAACGCGACAAACACTTGGTTCATTTAGCAGCCAGACTCTATGTGTTGGTAGACCTCAGTTGCTGCCTACCGACACAATGGGATTCTCTCCTCAATGCCTACAGCGACTTTTTAAAATGACCAGTCTATGGTGCAAACTTCATTTAAAGCTAATGCTTTGATTAATTCTGGCACGACTGTTGCTATTTCTCTCACGCTGTTCTTACAAAGCCATTCAAACGGATTTCAAATTAACAACCCCTAAAGCAGATAAGAGGATTTGGTGATTCTCACTTTAAAAAAAAAAAAAATCATTCCTGTTCTGTTGAATTATTGAAAGGCACAGGTGCATATATTGTTGTGAAAAATGAATCACCAGAGACGTTTGCCTTGTGATAGTGTCAGCTTATTTTTATAGATGATAGTGACTGAAATGGACTACCTTTTGCAAAGGATATAAATTACTTTTTTGTTTTATATGAACTCATCACATTTATCATGAAGCAGATTAACCAGTGGTTCTGTTTGTTTATACCTTAATTCATTTATCATATTCTTTTTCTCTCTTTCAGAGAATTCATTCTTTCAAGAACGGCGTGAGAAAATTGATCAAGACATCATAACAGAGCAGTTATAAAATGCAGATAGGACGAACGCACTGGCTCACGTTGTGGGTCGCAATTCTCCAGGTAAGTCAAATGGCTTGGACGATTTTTTTCTAATGTGTGTGCGTGTGTGTGTGTGTGTGTGTGCGGGTGCGGTGTGTGTGTGTGTGTGTGTGTGTGTGTGTGTGTGTGCCCTCTTCACAATAAAGATTGGCTATATGAATATTAAGTGGTGAAACACTGCAACAGCCTTGCCATGAAAGCGACAAGAACTTTCTGTATATTATGTTTAAACGGAACGTCGTGGGGGATGAGCCTCGGTGAGTTGGTGCAGGTATCTAGTTGAAAAGAAAGTCTTATTCCTTAAAAGTCCATAGCGTCCGAATTGTCTGCCGGTGTTCCTTTGCCATTTTGCCAACAAAGTCTAACATGTGTCCGATAAACCAACGGTAAGCTAGCCACTTGGTCGTCCAGGTATGCTGACTGCTTTAATATGCTACCGCAGTCTCAAGAACATTACACACGCATCGTAATTAAACTTCAAATCTCACAGTACCTGTTGAACAGTCACCAATTTCGTCTTGTCCCTGTCTGAGAACATCCAGTAGTAAGTGTAGCAGGAGCAGATCAAGCGTGAGCTTCACGAACTCAGGTGGACCCACCCTTTGAAATTGTCTAGAGCTCGTGGGCCGAAACAATTGTCGACGAGGGATCACTTCTACTGATGCATGGTAGACTCCTGCTGTACATGCTTCCCTGTGGAGTTTCTTTCTAAACAATGCGTCGACCCTGGATGTAAAATGTACAAGAAAACACTGAAAGAAAGATAATTATACAAGGTTGGGGAGTGGGAGGGTTGGGGAAACACTTAGCCATCTTGTAAATGTGTGGGTGTTGGGGTACGGCTTTGCCTGGAGCTTGGTGGGCAGGGAGGGGGGGGGAGGGGCGTGAGTGGGACTTCTCTATTTAAAAAACAAATACCATCCGGTCGAGGAACTATACACGAAATCCCTACTTTCTAAATTTTTTTTTTCAGTGTCCTAATGGTTGTAATGTTCTAAAACTCCATCTTCTTATAGAATGTTACACAGGTGGTTTAATATAATATCGATGACAAACATTCCGTCAAAATACTTCCTTTTGTAAAAACTTGATCCCTTACAGCTACCAAAACAATCCTGTCGTGGTAAGGCACTAATTAGGGTGTCTCCTTCAGAGTTGGTGAGCATCTGCATGAGACAGGCGAGGAACCAACAGTCTGCTTCTTACAATTTGTATCTGTCAAAAGTATGGGTACACAAAATTTAAGTTCTTGATCCAGATAGGAGCCAAGTGCAGGAACAACCAGCATATCCAATTAGAAATGAAAGCCTATAAGTTCTAAGATGAATATGAATAAGCTTAACCTAACTGACAGCCAAATGTATATGGTTACATAATTAGACTTCTTGCAAACAATTTTTTTCAGATCATTTAATAATACAAGTCAAAGCGATGAACACCTGCTGATACACAGTGCCACTATTAAGATGAGAATCACCCTGGCCTATGTTCCAGAAACGTCTTACAACCGTTAAATTATATTAGGGCCCTCGACGATAGCTGGAGTAGGGCTTTAAAGTAACAATATATTTTGTCCTATATTAGCACGTGTTTTTTTTTAATGTTGCCAAGAGAATCGTACGTAGGTAGGTAGGTAGTTGTACCCCACCAGGACATCACACAAGCGATAAACATTCGGTGACACAAAGTGCTATTATGTGGATGGGGATCACTCGTGGAGGGGTCCCAGAAACCCTTTTCAGCCATGAGAACATATTTATGGCCCCGTTATTTTCAGGGCAAAAGTCAGGGTGGGTCTTTAAATAACAAAAAACACAAAAAAGTGCATTCCACATAGAGACGACTATTATGACCACACACACAAAAAATCGTCATCTAAAACTCTTACACCATCTTGTCGCTGAAATCGGTTTGTCATTCTTCATCAGAACAGCATTTTATAACCACATACATCGGATTCTCATCTACTGCGTAAATCACATTCTCTTGTCATTTACATCTGTTAAGATCGTATCTATTCACCATGTCTATTCTTAAACGTGCAAAGACGAGTATCACTTTGATAGATAAATATCTGTTGCTATAAGTGCTCATTTTATGGAATGTTGCGTTTTCATGTCTTGCCTTGATGTTATCTTCCCTGTGTTTGTTCTGTATGTTGGTATAACATTATTCTGTTCCAGATATCTGCATGTCTTAAAACAGCTAGAATTTGGTCTCGCTTAGTTTTACTGCAACGATAGTTTACATCTTGCTTGTTAAGTTTCGCCATTACTCTCCCCCCCCCCCCCCCCCCCCCCGGCCCCCTCCCAACTCGTTATATTTGTTTCTATTTTCCTTTATTGACAGAAGATGTGATTGTTTTTTATTCTTTAAAAACAGTTGCTAACAAAGCAGTGTTTGTGTAAATGTATCTTTTCTCTCTCTATATCTCTCTCTGCGTCTTTCTGTGAGTGTGTCTATATGTATAAACTATCTCCCTCTCCGCCTCTCTCTCTCTATTCAACTGTATGTGTGTGTGCGGGAGCGCACGTGCGCGCACGCGTGTTGCTCTGTGTATGAAACGCTCTATATCTCTCCCTGTATTATGTATGTGTATGCATTCTCTCCCTTCAGCCTCTCCCTCCCCAATCTCTCTATGTGTGTGCACGCGCGCAATAGTTTGTATATAAAATATGTGTGCGTGTTTGTGCATATATATATATATATATATATATATATATATATATATATATATATATATATATATATATGTGTGTGTGTGTGTGTGTGTGTGTGTGTTTGTATGTGCGCTTGTATAATAGCTGAGTGCAGCCAGCATCGTATACGCCAAAGCAAACACCATGTAAACAACATTATGAATCACGATAACATTCATTCATCAAAACTTGGCACAAACTATCTGTGAGCTTGAAGGGAGTGGCAGGGGGCTGCATCGCAGTTAGGTTCAGTGGTCGCCTTGCGCCCTAAAGGTCATGGGTTTGGTTTCAAGCTCTGGCATCAAGCTTCTGCAGTGCCGGTGACGTGATAATCTCCGTTGGAGCTACAGAAATTGGGCCATGGACGACGCTCTCAATGGGCCACTAGGGATATGAGATCAAATCCAGTCTCAAGAACATTACACACGCAATGTCAAAAGGGTAAATACTCTGTGAGATATCTTCATCCTCTTCTTACATTTTCTCCTAGCACATTATTCCAGTACATTCTCTCTCTCTCTCTCACTCTCTCTCTCTTTCTCTCTCTCTGTCTATCTCTGTCTATCTCTTTCTCTCTCGATATATATATATATGTATAAATATATATATATATATAAATATATATATATATATATATATATATATATATATATATATATATATATATATATATATATATATATCTCGATATCTTTATCTGTCTGTGTGCGCTTGTGTGTTAGATGAGTCATCGGATGAAGGAAGAAGAATGCTAGAAGAAAAATGTTAGACGGGCCTGCGTGCCCAATTCTGAACACTTTTAAAATAAAGTTGGTTAATTCATTCATCGTTGAGGTCATCATCATCATCACCATCATTGTCATCATCGTCGTCACAATCATCATGATCATCATTATCATTTTCATCACTATATTCGTCATCATAATCATCACCATCGTCGTCTTTGTCGTCGTCATAGCCATCATCATCATTTTCATCATCGTCATTATTATCATCGACACCATTTTCTACATCATCATACTTATCATCATCGTGATCACTATTGTACTTTATCGATTAGCATGGGAAATCATATTTCTCCATAACTCCATTAACCTCAGTATCCATCCATACGCACAGCTAATGCAATTACATGCTGACAAATATCTACTTTACTGATTTCATCTATCTTGAATTTCAGCAGTTTTTCCAGTTTTCACAATATATCCAAGTTTTTATCCTCCTATAATCTAGCCAGAAAATTACGACTGTTTCTTCTTGATATTAATGACAAACTGTTTTCGTGTTTTAGCTTTCGAACTCCCAAACCGCAATGCACTTTTCGCGTTAATATTAATTGCTATTATTATTAATACTACTATTATTCTGGTGAAAGTTTTTTTTTTTAGTTCCTAGCTTACCTCTTCCTTGAGAATATATTCAGTTTTAAGTAGAAACTATTGCCGTACGCTTGTCTCCCCAGTAAGAACATTTTCTGTAATGTTCATTTACGAAACCAATAGACATCGAATTGATGTTTAATACATCTAGAATGTGTATACGTGCGTAGTGTCACGCACATATCATGAATGGTTGTCTGATTAGGATAAGTATATGTAAAGTTAAGAATACATCAACAATACTATGTCTACACAAATATCACTATCATCCTCATCAATATTACTGCTGCAGCTTCTGCTTTTATTTTTCCTCTTCTTCTTAGCCAGCGTTTACTGGCTATAAATTCCTCCAGAATGTTCTCTTTGTTCGTCCACTTCTGGATTTTAGTCTTGTTTTAGAATTCGAGTTTTGAGCACATATCCGTTTCACAGATCTGGTTTATTTGTACCCAGACTGTTGGTTTCTCGTCTCTCATGCAGATACATCCTGGCTTTTTACAAAGTACCTTGAATTGGTCGCGTTTTCTACATGCTTGTTGGGGGATTGGGGGGGGGGGGGCAGTGAGTCTATTTCTCCCCCATTCCCACAAACAAAGGGTACTGAACTTGTATAGAGAGATTCTGCTATTGTTGTAAACATGATAAAACAGCTAGTGATTCTGGTTTACACAGGGGGATACCTTAGTAGTTGGTAATCGGTTTATCTTTGCCTTAATAAAATTTGAAAATTTATTTAAAGTGCTGCAGACCAGGACATAG
>CAJHNH020000385.1:110000-120000 GCA_905116865.2 Candidula unifasciata
AGACGGGCTTGCATGGCCAGTTTATAATGTTCTGGGGGAAAAAAGTTCGCTCGTTCACACATCTCGTCTTTAGAATGTCGTCCTTTTTCTGCAAGTCTAAATTATTCGGATATGTATAAAATTACAATAACTGTTTAAAGTAGGTAAGTAAAACGAAACGATGTTTTTCCACGCCTTCGTGTGTATTAGGCATATAGGGCTGGACCTTTATTTAAAGACCAATCGGTTGGTGGGTGATGTGGTTAGCATGACACCAGCCACCATTACTTTCCAGCCCTGCACCTAGTGGGAGTCGCCGTGGCCGAGTTCTAGACGCTCGTCGCGGATCGAAAGGTCGTGGTTTCGCTCCCTGGCATAGCCGGACTTTTAAAAAAATAACCTTGGCTTCCATATCGACCCAGCCTTGAGTGGGTACCGGGTGCAGTCCCGGGAAGGTAAAGGCGGCCGGCATAATGCTGACCACATCACCCATCTTGTGCCTATTTATCTATAAAAATATAGGTCTAGCCCTGTATGCCCTATACGCCTGATGGCGTGGAAAAGGGTCTTTTACTTTTCTTTACTTACTGCCCCTGGTACCCACTCAAGGCTGGGGTTGACCTGGGTGACAGGGTCATTTTTGAAGGAAGCTGTCAGGTTCCGTTAGAACCTGAACCTACGACCTTCCGACCTAGAGTCTAGTCGCTATAGCTTGGCGACTCTCAGTGTTGACAGTATGGCCGTTAAAAAGGACAGGATCTAAACGCTATAGCATGGCGACTCTCAGTGTTGACAGTATGGCCGTTAAAAAGGACAGGATCTAGTCGCTATAGCATGGCGACTCTCAGTGTTGACAGTATGGCCGTTAAAAAGGACATAGTCTAGTCGCTATAGCATGGCGACTCTCAGTTTTGACAGTATGGCCGTTAAAAAGGACAAGATCTAGTCGGTATAGCTCGGCGACTCTCAGTGTTGACAGTATGGCCGTTAAAAAGGACAGAATCTAGTCGCTATAGCTTGGCGACTCTCAGTGTTGACAGTATGGCCGTTAAAAAAGGACAGAATCTAGTCGATATAGCTTGGCGACTCTCAGTGTTGACAGTATGGCCGTTAAAAAGGACAGGATCTAGTCGTTATAGCTTGGCGACTCTCAGTGTTGACAGTATGGCCATAAAAAAGGACATGGTCTAGTGGCTATAGCTTGGCGACTCTCAGTGTTGACAGTAAAAAAAAAAAAAAGTAAAGTTCCCTTTTCACGCCTTTCGGCGCATCAGGCATATGGGCAGAGCGTCCCATATTTTTACAGATCATCAGCACTCTGTGGGTAATGTGGTCAGCATTACGCCGGCTGTAGTGTTGACAGTATGGCCGTTAAAAAGGACATGATCTAGTCGTTATAGCTTGGCGACTTTCAGTGTTGACAGTATGGCCGTTAAAAAGGACATGGTCTAGTCGCTATAGCTTGGCGACTCTCAGTGTTGACAGTATGGCCGTTAAAAAGGACAGGATCTAGTCGCTGTAGCTTGGCGACTCTCAGTGTTGACAGTATGGCCGTTAAAAAGGACATGGTCTTGTCGCTATAGCATGGCGAATCTCAGTGTTGACAGTATGGCCGTTAAAAAGGACAGGATCTAGTTGCTATAGCATGGCGACTCTCAGTGTTGACAGTATGGCCGTTTAAAAGGACAGGGTCTAGTCGCTATAGCTTGGCGACTCTCAGTGTTGACAGTATGGCCGTTAAAAAGGACAGGATCTAGTCGCTATAGCATGGCGACTGTCAGTGTTGACAGTATGGCCGTTTAAAAGGATAGGGTCCGTGTAAGAGTTTTGAAAAAAAAGGAGGAACATATGTAGGTCTTAGACTGCTGGAAACTACTGATCTAATTTGGGGTTTGTTTGCATGCGACATCACAGTAATGACCAGGCCACCACAACCAGTGACTGTCAGTGTCAGTTCTAGGCAACTCAATATTGATGCGACTTAGAGTATGTTGTCAACTGTGAGCACTCGAGAAGTGGCCCTCATGAATTTTTATTGGATTTGCTCAAAGATCTGTTCAAAAGTGTATGTCTGTTCTTTTTGTATCTGACTGATTGACTGCCTGAATACACCGTGTGTGTCTTCCTGCTTCTGTAACTATCTAATTATCTGTCTGTCTGCTCATAGGTTTGTTTGTTTGCGTTTACATCCGTCCGTCCTGTCGTCCTTCCATTGATCAATGTGTGAAAATGTCTTGCTTGTTATGTCTGAGTGTCTGTCTGTTCCTTCATCTGTCTCTCTGTATGCTACCATTCTGTTCGTCTATCATTTCTGTCATTATGTCTATTTATCGGTCTTCCTTTTTTTTGTCATTATTTTCTGCTCAGTTTGTCCTTCCGTCTTTCTCTCAGTGTGTCTGTTCACAAGCTTGTATGCGTGTTTGTTTGTGTCTTTGTGTGTGTGTGTGTGTGTGTGTGTGTTTGGGCGTGTCTGCCTTTCTCTCTTTCTCTGTGTGTGTGGAGTAAATCCTCGTTAACACTATTTCTTTTAAGCAGAGGACTGGATTAAAATAAACACAATATTTGTACCAGCCGGGATTTATTATATTTAATCACCTGGTTAGCTCGCATCTTTAACACGAACTCTTGATTTTTCAGTCTGCTATAATCTGTGCCAATATTATTTTTTACTATATACATATATTATCAGAAACTACCGCAAAACAGTCAGTTATACGCGTTGTTTGATATTCTTGAAGGTTATGTTTCTATACGGGACTCTTACGAAAACAACAGATTTACTCACGAGTAGAGAGTAAGCAAGTAAGTTTTACTTCACCAAGACATCACACAGAGCGATAAACACCATGTAACACAAAATGCCACCAATCGGATGGGAATCACCAGTGGAGAGATCCCGGAAACCCCGTTCAATCGTTAGGTTGTATTAGGGCTGCGGTTAACGGCAAGGCTGGAGCTTCAAAATAATGAACAATTGCATCCCATATAGGGACGACGAATACCGCATTAAATATTGGCACACGGAAAGATATCCTACATATTCTGTGTATCTAATCATCAAAAGAGATTTTTGCTAGGGAGATTCAATATCGCCATTTTTTGGGTAGGGGAGGAGGGGGAGATCTACAGCCCCTTAACAAGTATGTTTAAAAAAAGACTAATTGTAAGAGTTTCATTCCAAGTACCTCTCCTTGACGGGCGAGGAACCAACAGTCTGGATTTAAAAATACAGATCTGTAAAACAAATGTGCTGTCAAAACTCAAGTTCTGAAACCAGACCAGTCAGTCCAGAAGTTGACCAGCAACCAGAACGCCGAGCTGAAGTTTACAGCCGGTTGAAGCTATGGAGATAAATCCTCATATACTGTCTGTTTTGTCTAATCTTAAATAGCGAAAATAAGCTTAAAAAAAAAACTCAAGCCCGCCCCACATATATTGCTCTGTCAGCTAGAAAGGAAACAGTCGGTCAGTATAAAGCAAACTCTAGTTTTAGACTAGGTAAAAATAAAGGAAGTCTACTAGCATTTACTGAAGCTAGGGATTAGAACTATTAGTTCTTGGCATATTTTAAAGAAAGTAGAGAGATCATGTCGTAGCAGACGACTATGAGTAGAGTTAGGCATGAGGCTGGCTACGTCATCCTCTAAAAATAATAGCCACAAAAACCAACCAACAATGGAATAATCTAAAATAGAAACAAGAAAATCCCAGCCAATCAAGTTGAGCGGCGGCAGCCGAAAAGAGTCCTGATCGTCTACGTATCTTCTTTCACCTAGGAAAACCTCTAGAACTTGCACCTGAAAAAGTGGAGAAAGGATCTATAGAGTGATGTTAAAAAAGATGGCGAAAACAAGCAAAGAGCTGCAGGCGAAAGCAAGGAAAGAACAACTTTGTTTGAGTTCGTTGAGTGCAAATGCTCCACTGGGGGTTGGAAAGGCATAGGACGAAAAAAGAGGGGTTAAGAAAACAAGGACGTCCGAGAGAAACCCTAAGCCTAACGCTGATGAGACAAGCTAGATGTGCTGGACTGCGTTCCAATTCCAATTCCTTTTGGGACAAAAATAAAAATAAAAAACTCAACCATGTTCAATCTGCAGCTAATTAGCCGAAGCTGCCAACAGTCTCCGGCTATATGTGTGGTCTTGTTTATTTGCGCCACTTTCGTGGCTAAAGTTCTGAAATTTACGCCTTCTCTAGGCTTAATGCTTCTTTCTTCTAAGTCAGACCGCTTATTCCCTATCTTGTTGTCAGCTGTGTTCTTCTTGGCCTTTCATTTCTGGTGTTTCCTCCTCGCTTTCAGCTCTTTCTGATTTAGCCAGGCGTATATCGTAGGAGAACGAGCTTCTCAACATAACACCCTTTGGACCACCATTTATAGTTTTTGAATTTTGGGTATTTTACTTAGCCAAAAATTACTGAAAACAGTTTTTGGGTTTGGATAGATCCGAAATGTGAAAATATTTCGCCAGTGGCGACTGCATTCCATGGAAGTTATTGCACAGGTTAGAATGGGGTCGGGGACTAGACCGTGAGCCCTATGAGGCACAGAACTGAAACGACAGGATCATCATCATCAGTTCTCGTTATGCCTAGTGGCACATGAGGCTTCAGAGAGGACTTTCCATGCTTTCTTGTCCTGTGCAATCTTCAGTGAAGTTTTCCATGTCAAAGATGCCGCACTCAGGTCACTTTCCATCGTTCGTCTCCATGTTGTTTTTGCGCGCCCCTGTTTTCTTTTTCCCTCTGGTGTCCATGTGAGAGCTGTTTTGGCAGGTATATCAGAAGTCATTCTCATAACGTGGCCAAGCCATTTCCATCTTCTCTTGGTAATCATACTGTCTAAAGTTTCTTGGTTTGTGGCTTGAAGTAGTTTAGTGTTTGAGATTGTATCTGGCCAGAAAATTTTGATAAATCTACGTAGACATGTGTGGTGGAAGGTGGACAGCTTGTGTGCATCCTTTTTGGTCATTCTCCAGCATTCCGCTCCATAAAGAAGAACTGGCAAAATGATGCTCTTGTAGAGTCGGAGTTTCGTTCCTCTGCAGTAATTGTTGGATTTCCAGATTTGCCGCATCCTTCCAAAAGCAGCTCTAGCTTTGTTCAGACGTGACTGTATGTCTTCCTCTGTCCCTCCCAGTAGGGACACCACACTGCCAAGATATGATGATTGGTTACTTATGGTCACTGGTCGTTAGTTTGAACTGTTTTTCATGATCTTAGTTTTCTTTGTATTTATTCTCAGTCCCACCATTTCTGCTGTGCAGTTTAGTCTGTTACTTTTCTCTTGTATATGTTCATGTTTATGTGATAGGAATGCTATATCATCTGCAAAATCAAGGTCCTCAAGCATGGTGAATGGAGTTCATCGTATACCTCTTAATGTCCTGTCTATTGTGTTCTTTAGTATCCAATCAATCACAAGGTTGAAGAGGAGAGATGAAATAACACATCCCTGTCTAACACCCGTCTTTACTGGAAAAGATGTAGTGTAATTTTTTATACTGCAGGAACAGTCTTTATAGAAGAGAGAAATTATGTTGACTATTTTTTCTGGAATTCCATAATGTCGTAAAATTTTCCACAGACCGTCTCTATGGACGCTGTCAAAAGCTTTCTCAAAGTCCATATATATATATACTTCTCTGCCCTTCGTTGCATTATTCTAAAATGTTACGTATGGCGAAGATGTGCACAGTTGTTCCTCTGCCCTTTCTGAATCCTGCTTGTTTCACTCGTAGGCATTTGTCTACTCCTTTTTCAAGCCGCATTATGATGATTTTACAAAATATTTTGCTTGGTACTGAGAGTAGAGTAATTCCCCTCCAATTATTGCAGTCTGTTAAGTCTCCCTTTTTTGGGGATTTTGACTATTGTTCCTTTAGTGCAGTCATCCGGCAACACTTCTTTTTCCCAAATATCCTTGAACAATGGTTCTAGAATGCTAGCAGTTATGTTGGGATCTACTTTGAGAAGTTCTGCTGGCAGTTCGTCTTTGCCTGGTGCTTTGTTGTTATTTAAAGTGTGGATAGCTTTAAGGATTTCTTGGAAACAACAGGATGATGAATGCATATCTTAGGGAAGACCCGATGACGAAACGGTGGGGTTTCAACCGCATCTAGTCTGATTTTTACTCTGTTGTTCCACAAACGACCTAGATTTTCCACATTGACGCACTATAAGATAGGTAACAGGTGAAGTCATGGGCAGTAAAGGGGACCGGCGTGGCGTTGACACCATCACTCATGGATTGCAAATTGATCTTTAAAGTTATCTTTTTTTTTCCCTCTTCTTCTCGTTCACCGGCTGAGAATTCCAGTTGAAAGTCCCGGCTTTTCGTCCATTTGGACTTTTGTCTTTAACCTGGACCTGCTTTTTGCGTGTACATCCGTTTTACTGGCTTATTTGTGTGCATTTCTCGTCCCCTAAAAGTTATAAATCCAGCTCAGGGTCTAGCCCTCTGATGCCCTAAGCACTTTAAATATTGTGATGCACGCCCTCCCCCTCTCCATAAAAAAATTATCAGCATTAGAAGCCCCTGGGAAAACCAAGTCCTGGGGTCCCTAAGACAACCCACTCACGGGGGTGAAGTGTAGATAGTCACTCAAGATGCACAGATTAGCATAAGGCCCTATGCTGGTGGGGAACTTGTGCTGCAAGTACTTACGAAGCCCACTGGTGCGCCCATAAATATGTAATTCAAAAAATAAACTAAAATAAACTATGTAATCAAAATGTATCTATCGAAGTTAAACAAAACTTGCATCTAGATGCCAGGTAATAAAAAAAATTTTTTGAGGGGGGGGGGGGGGAAGGGGAGGGAAAAAGGGGGGGGGGGTATACTTCAACGTTATTATAATTGAAAAGTTTTACACTATGTTGTGTGTGTGTGTGTGTGTGTGTGTGTGTGTGTGTGTGTGTGTGTGTGTGTGTGCAAAGTATTTCACCAGATCATCAAACTATTCGTGTGTAGCACATCTGCTTCTATACTTGACAGAGAGATGGCATCCATCCTGTCTTTCTGCTTTGTTGTTTTCTGACGGGATTTGTTTAATATTCTTAGAAAGAAACAAAACTTTCATCAGCAAGGCTATTGAAAATGTACGTGGTGCTCCTCTGTTTGAGATGCCCTAAGCCCGTGGTTAGTGTGATTAATTGTTTATCTGCTCCTGATCGAACATTCTATGGTCGACGGTCCTCAGTCTTGAAATGTCCTTTGTCTTGAAAGGGATCTCTTGAAACAGCTCTGCTTATATATATATATATATATATATATATATATATATATATATATATATATATATATATATATATATATATATATATATATATATATATAAATACTGTAGCTGTGTGTCCAGTCAATATTCTCATCGTGTTTCTCTCCCAGAAGTTTCTTAGATTTATTCAAATGATCCGGTTTCCATTTTTATAGGGCCAAAAGAATCCTAATCCGAAATGGTCTTAAAAAATAATCCTACATCCGTTGGGGATTGAATCCTGACCACTGTGTTAACATAATCTCATTTTTGCAATTCCAAACTCTTAGTGTGAGTGCTCACTACTATAAGTCTACAAGATGTTTTCAAGAATTACATTTTAGGTCATCATTTGCATCAATATTTGAGTGTTGTTCATATTTTCTGTGTCTGGAAACTGCACAGCTGTGATTTTATAGACAAACGATTAGAACATTGTTTGTGGATTTAAAAAATGTAATGACGATGTCTTGAAAAAATATATTAACTCACAAGGAGAACAAATTACTTCCATGAGTAGGAAATAGTTTAAGTTTTCTAGTCACGTCACCAGAAAGTGAAAACAAGTACGTGGTGACACCATGAAAGTTTAAGGAAAAGAGGAGCAGAGTGAGACAAAGAGAGAAGATGCTTAATATTTTCGCGCCAAGGCTTGGAGAAATTGATCAGCACCTTTCTGTCTTTCCAGACGATAGTATTATACTTCGCTATATGAGGAGGAATGGAACTCACAGTTCTTAGCGATGGCTAGTGTGACTAGCAAGACCCACTGGCGTTAAGAAACGTGTTCCATAATTATAGAATGGGATTTCAGGAGCATTGTTGTTGAGATTTGTGTTAAGTCGCTCAGCTCTTATCTTTCTTGCATTCCACCCCTCTCCCCCCCCCCCCCTTTTCAATCTCATTCTCTTCCTGATGTGCCCCCCTCCACACAACACGACCCATGGCATTTTATTCACATGAGTCCACTTCAAGGCAGTAAGGCTTGCAGAAAGATTGCATTAGAAATAACTGAATGTACAAGACAACCAGTTTTAAAGATCTGTCTCTTTTATATGCAGACTGTTGGTTGCTTGCTTCTCAGGCAGATGCATTCCGACTTCGAATGGAGCTCCCAATTAGTCGACTCTTGCGACATGCTTTGGGTAGGCAGTGGGTCTATTCTTGTTTTTTCTACAATAGGGCCCCAGAGGCAACACGGCTGAAGTCATGTCACAACTAAAGTGTGAGAAACCGCATGTCTCTAAAGTCAGTATTTGCTAAGGAAACAAAAATGTATGCTATAATATTTTAAATGAGTCACTTGCAACAAGCCCGCTTGCTATCGAGCAGTACAGGCTGATCGGAAAGTTGAAGGTTTGGTGTCCCCAGTTCATGTTGTTTCCAAATCTCTTCTGCTCGCTGCTCGTGTACAAGGAAAGCATGACTGCAGTGGGGAAGGGGATTGGGGAGGGGGGGGGATCAAAACCGCCATGAGGAAGTGGCTTAGAGCAGTATGTTGTCTGACTGATGTGGCTTAAACTGTAAGCAGGCTAAGCTGGTTCTTCCGTTCAAATCAATAGCCGAAGAGTTTCAAGTCCACAAGGTAAGACTCGCGATGATGCTACGCGAGTTTTCAGCCCGCCCCAAAGACAGGTACGAAATGAAAAGTTCAAAATGCGATAGAATCTGCTCAGAAAGCACTGACAGTGAGGAAATTAGTGGGTTACCCACAAACCGACCGACCCTGTCTAGGGCATGAAAAAGTCATTTGGTGATCCAAAGGTTTAGCTATACAAATTATTTTTTAAAAAACGCGTAGACATGGTAATTCAGCAGATAAGGAACACCGAAAACGAGACTCGAGTCCAAAAAGCAGCCCAACAGTCGCAGCAAGGCCAATGGTCAAGCTTCGAGATCTTTTGCCACGAATACTCCAATGCAGTGAGATCTGACAAATGGCCCCACTGCAGCTGACCTTTGTCATAAGATCTGTCTTCGATGTCTTACAGTCTAACGTCAAAATGACCAAGTGACGTATAAATATATATATATATATATATATATATATATATATATATATATATATATATATATATATATATATATATATGCATATATGTATATATATCCGCGCGCCCGTAACCACACACACACACTCACAAAAATACAAATACTCTCATGTACATGTTGCAACAGTTAGATGTAAGTTTCGAGAACTTAAGACAAAGATAATGTATTTTTTTAAAGCAAGCAAATATGCTCCAAATAAACAGATTAATTATGCTCGCTTAGGAGCTGAAGAACTGAAATTGCATTGTTTGACGAAGAAAGGTGTCATCTATCAAAAACGCATCGTTTCTCCATCACCTGATGTTAGTTTCCCTCCTGTAATGCAATTAATGACGTCGATACAATCTTGCTAGCCATTGTTGTAATCGTGTAAGAAGCTTAACGTGGGAATATATGGCGATAGCGTGTCAGGGCAGAAGATGCAATCGGTCGACATGCGTTAATAGTTATGTCTTTTGTATTGATAGACGTTAATTATATATGGAGTGCTCATAATCTTATTTCAAGTCTTTTCTCTCTCTCTCTATCTCCGTTTCTCTCTCCTTCTCTCTTCTCTCTCTCTCTCTCTCCGTCTATTTCTCTCCTCTCTCTCTCTCTCTCTCTCTCTCTCTCTCTCTCTCTCTACATGTGCCTGCTTTCTATATATCTCACTTTCTTTACACATGCATGCATACATACAAGCTTACATACACACCCACATCTGCATACATACA
>CAJHNH020000385.1:125000-177500 GCA_905116865.2 Candidula unifasciata
CTTATGTTGCATTAATTTATTGCAATCCCATTATTCTTATGTTGCATTAATTTATTGCAATCCAATTATTCTTATGTTGCATTAATTTATTGCAATCCCATTATTCTTATGTTGCATTAATTTATTGCAATCCCATTATTCTTATGTTACATTAATTTATTGCAATCCCATTATTCTTATGTTGCATTAATTTATTGCAATCCCATTATTCTTATGTTACATTAATTTATTGCAATCCCATTATTCTTATGTTGCATTAATTTATTGCAATCCCTTTATTCTTATGTTACATTAATTTATTGCAATCCCATTATTCTTATGTTGCATTAATTTATTGCAATCCCATTATTCTTATGTTACATTAATTTATTGCAATCCCATTTTTCTTATGTTGCATTAATTTATTGCAATCCCATTATTCTTATGTTACATTAATTTATTGCAATCCCATTATTCTTATGTTGCATTAATTTATTGCAATCCCATTATTCTTATTTTACATTAATTTATTGCAATCCCATTATTCTTATGTTGCATTAATTTATTGCAATCCCATTATTCTTATGTTACATTAATTTATTGCAATCCCATTATTCTTATGTTGCATTAATTTATTGCAATCCCATTATTCTTATGTTTACATTAATTTATTGCAATCCCATTATTCTTATGTTGCATTAATTTATTGCAATCCCATTATTCTTATGTTACATTAATTTATTGCAATCCCATTATTCTTATGTTGCATTAATTTATTGCAATCCCATTATTCTTATGTTACATTAATTTATTGCAATCCCATTATTCTTATGTTGCATTAATTTATTGCAATCCCATTATTCTTATGTTACATTAATTTATTGCAATCCCATTATTCTTATGTTGCATTAATTTATTGCAATCCCATTATTCTTATGTTACATTAATTTATTGCAGTCGTAGTGTGGGTTTAGGAGCCCTTTTAGGGAGAAAACAAGAGCGCACCCACCGGTTCTCCCAACTACCATAACGTAAGAGTCGACTAACTGGGTGTCTTATTTTAAGTCAAATTCCATCTACCTGAGAAGCAAGCAACCAACAGTCTCCATAAAAATTTGTCAGATTTGTAAAACGGATGTGCACACTGCACTTAGGTTCTAGAACATGTTCAAAGTTCAGAGGTAGATAAACGTAAAGAAGAAGAAGAAGAAGAATTTATTGTATCCAATTCATGGTATCCAAACTTCTGCTCTTTCTTGTCCCATGATTGCATGCTGTTGTTTGCGTTCTCCTGCTGTAAATCCGGCGGAAAGAACTGGTTGTTCGTCCATTTCTTTACTTTGCCTTTGTTCCGGGACCTAAGTTTGGCGTGTTTTACAGATATTGCCTATTTGTATGCAGATTATTGGTTCCTTGCCTCTCAAGTAGATGCACTTTAAAGGAAGCCCCCAATTAGACCAATCATATTACATGCTTGTTAGGGAGACAGTGGGTCTATTCTTGTTTTCCCCACAGTTTATCATCAATTATTAGCAGCTGCGTAATTTTAATCACATAAGGCACTGTTAGGTCTGTGGCAACAGGCCACTCGCCAGTTTATGAATCTACATTTCTTAGTACCACGTTGGTTACAATCTAAAAACATTCCAAAATTATTCCGTAGCTGACAGTGTTGCGCCATGCATTCAACTCAATAGTTGGGGGACGAAACCTCAACCTTTCTGTATACAGTTTAATTGCGTATCCTTTACAGAACGTTGCAGAACAGACCCCAACAGCCTCTGGCTGTTGTGTGTTTTTTCTAGGCAAATTTACGTCCAGTAGTTTGCCATTGCTTCTGGACGGTCGGCTTTCTTGATACAACTGTCGAAAACAACGAAAGGCGCATGGCCCGCAGCTGGGATCAAACCCGGTATCCCGGCATTACGAAGCGTTCGCATGGACTTAGCCACAGAGCCGACTTTCAGTATACAGAATAAGGAAAATGCAATGCTCACCGTCTGTAAGAAGCAAACATTTGCTTCGACTAAAAACAGTAAACGTGCCAATAAACTGTTTTGACCTGAATTCGTGTATTATTCAAACACTTCATGGCCCGTAAGAAAATTTTATGAAATTGAAAATTGCTCTGCTAACAAGATGCTATACCTCACCGAACGGGTCATTGCAGTGCGTTTCTGACCTTTAGAAAAATGTTTATGTTAATGTTGATGTCTTGTATTTTACTTTCTTACAATAATTACAAGTACATTATAATCAGGTAGACATTAGTGTACAAATGAATTTTTTTTGAGTCATTAGTTTTGTTGTTAAAGGTTAAATATGATACTAGGATGATATAGTCCTTGAGTTAGGGCTTTTGTACTTATTGTTCTAGCCAATGGTTCCCAAAAAGTGCTCCTGAGAATCCCGAGGGGTCCACAAAACAAATTTATTTGGTCACTGATAATATTTATTACAATAACAAACACACAGCTCCCCTTTATTTTCATATAGATGGACTGTCTTATGTATTTATGTGTATGTGTGTTGTAAATATGACTGCTAACGAGTATTGGGGCCTTGGCCCACTTTTAAAGAGAAAAAAAAAAGGGGGTGTCCGCGGATATTATCTAATTGCGAACCACTGGGATAGACTACTGTACAGTAGAGATATTTTATCACCTGCACTCAACTCTCTCTCTTCTTCCTAGACAATCTAATTATAAGCTTATAGGAGGCAAACGTTTTCAATCCCCCCCCCCCCCCCCTACCCCCCCCCCCCCTACTAACTACTGCTGAGAATGGAGCTCAACTATTGTCTTGATTAACAAAATCTTCTTTTTCACGTTCCCCCAGCTGTAAACTCCAGCTGAAAGTCCTTGTTGTTCGTCCACGTCTGGACTTTAGTCTTATTCGAGAACCTGTGTTTTGCATGTACGTCCGTTTTACAGACCTGGTTTATTTGTATGTCGACTGTTGGTTTCTTGCCTCTTAGGTAGATGCACTCCGAATTTGATGGGAGCCTATAATCAGTCGACTCTGCCGATATACTTGTTAGGAAGGCATTGGGTCTATACTTACCCCACCCCCAACCCCATCCATAAATGGCGCCCTAGAACCCACACGAAGAAACGAAGTCTATCAACTACTACATTTTCTAAACTGTACTTTATAGACATTTCATACTAAACACGTTTACATGTTTTAAAAACTTTTTGTTTAACACATTTGCGAAATAATGTTCATCATCATCATCATAAACCACTTCTGCCGTTAAACGTCGTGGGAAGGAATAATTTACGATCCAGTGCACGTTGGCTGCCATTGGCTATTGGCATGTTGTGGTGCGTAATGGTTACCATATCGCCAATGGAGTGTCAAGTGTTTTATCAAAATATGGATTTAGAACAATCAGAACAAATAAATCTGAAGAATACTAAATCTCCACTATACAGATTTCAGATCTTATACGCGAGAAAGACAAGAGTGCAATCAAGACAATGTATCCAGTTTTATAAGAAAGCGGCACTGGAACTACATCGGCCATGGCTCAGAATGAATAAGACAAGACTCCCCCGTCAAGCCCTCAAATAGTCACCGGAAGGTAAAAGAAAACGGTGAAGACCAAGAGATACTCTACATAGAACCATAATCACGGAAGGCTCAACAATGGGCCTAACAAACATCCAAGACCGAGTGTAGGTGGTAACGAACTCCCAGACATGGAGAGCTATAACCTCTGCCCTATGCGCCACCCTAGGCGCAAGAGGAAAGACTAACTAACATTTAGAATGAATTTGGCCCCTAGCGATTTATGATGAAATAAAACATGCAAGTTCGTTGTCTACAGTTCCAGATTATGAAGGGAATTGCTTTTTTCCGAACTAACCAGTAAAGGAAACGTTACTGACGTTTAGACTATTCCATTGCTGCGAATGTGTGAATGTGTGTACCAGCGAGTGCTTACCGAATCATTCCATTCTCACACCTCTAACAGTTGTGTGTGGTTGATTCTGGTGCAGAGAGACAGAATAATCAGATTCAGCGAATTAGTTCTATTGACTCGTGTCTAAATTTAGGCAGCCTTCAGAGCCTGGCTAAAGATTTCAATGATAACAAATCTGAGTGTTAGCAATAGCTTGGAATGCCCGTGCTTAACTCAGGCTTAACTTGTGAAGTGGCAGTCTGCACGCGAAGGGAAACTATTCTCATCTCGTGCGTTTGTAAATGTTTACAGTAACTGATGCAAGAAGCATCGGAAGCGGACAGCCAGACCAGCGTAGACATCAGAATACATTGCGGAAACTTACTTTGTGTATGTCTGCTTTATTTCTTCATTTTCTCATTATGTCTGTACAATCTAATCTACTTCCCGTGCGTTTATTTCTCATTAATTTGTTTGAAATCTTGACTACCCCCTTCCTCACATTTTCCCTTTTTGTGTTTATGTAACATTATGTAACATTGTTCCTGAAAATGTTCACCTACATTTCTTTTTACATTATTGCATGTTAAAAAATGTTTATCTGGCTACTAATTTTTGTTTAACAGAATCAGGAAATGGCCTCAAAGCAGATTTTCTTAAGTCTATTGATGCTAACAGTGCGTTCACATCAAAGATGCGTACATACACTCATTATTACACATACATGTATATAAATACATATATAAAACATATAAATATATACGTCTCTGTATATTGCTTTAGTTTTATAACTGCCAAAGAAATATAACGTTCCTTTTTATCATCATCGTGTAGCAGGTTCTTTGCAGAACGTCGCTCTCAATACGGTCTTCCAGAAAGAAACTAGCTCTCTCGCCAGCTCGACTCGTGTACTGTCATGTTCAAGAAGTCACTTATATCCTGAAATGATTAAAGGAAACGGATGGGGAGCACACCAGGACACCCTAGTACAATTTTATAAAGCTTTCGTTAGGGGCAAAATGGAATACGGAAGCATAGTATACGAATCAGCATCAGAGACCAGCAAATGCAAACTTGATAGGATTCAGTGCCAAGCCCTGACTTCCATCATGGGCGCTGGCAAAGGGACATCGAGAGAGGCCATGGAGGTAGCACTAGGCATCACACCGCTTAACCTCAGAAGGAAACAACTAACTTATAGCTATTGGATGAAAGCGGCCAACGATGCCAGACACCCAGCTTCAGACGCTTTCCATCATAACATTACCCACCTAGGTGACAAACCGGTCAGAGACATACAGAGACCAGCAGCCTGGGACGCTGCACTAGAAATTAACGATGATGAGGACTTAGCCAGGACTCTAGAGGCAAGCGTTAGGTTTGTCCCTCAAATCCCTCCATGGAGACTAGAGCTGCCCAGGACAGACATGAGTCTGATTAAAATTATTAAAAAGAATACTGAAACATTTGAAGCCAAAGCAATAACAGAAGAATACATAGACCAGATCCGATCAGACAATCTGGTTGCGTACACTGACGGATCAAAGAATGAAGCAGGAGAAGTAGGAGCAGGAGTAATAATCCCACAGTGGAATATACAAAGAGAATATAAAATAACAGATCATGTGGCAGTATGCACAGCAGAACTAGTCGGCATAATGAAGGCGCTAGAGATGGTAATTAATAAACCTCCAACTAAATTTACCATACTGACAGATTCATTGTCCTCGGTGCAGACGTTAAAAAACACATAAAACTAACAGTAGACCAGATATTAAAGAGACAATCCTAAATCTAACAACTCAGCTCAAGAATAAAGGATGCCAAGTCACCATTGCATGGGTACCAGCACACAGAGGTATAATTGGCAATGAAAAAGCTGACATAGCAGCCAAAAAGGGAGCAAAATGTGATGTTTTAATAGATGTAGGACTTGAAAAAAACAGAAAGGACCAGCATAATCAAACGACATATAATTAAAATGTGGAAACTGCAATGGCAAAGGAGCAATAATGGCAGAGATGCCTACAATAACCTTAAAGAGCCCAGCCTTAACACACAGGTACGGGACAAACTGAAAATTCCAGCCAACAAACTTCTATGGAGAGCTAGATTAGGATGGCACCCAGAGAAATTTACATCTCCACTATGTCTGGACTGCTTTCAAGATAATACTCTAGAGCATTATATAATAAACTGCACTAAGTATAAATTGGAAAGGAAACCCATTGAGGAATCTTTTCTAAAACGCAAACAACAAATTACTGTAAACAAATGTTTAATTGTAGAAAGCAATAAAGACATCCAAAAACTGGTTAAACAATACCTTATTAAAACAAAACAAAACTAAAAAGACCAGATTAGGGATTTACTCAGTATAACAGAAGGAACTGATGAGATGGTAACCCCGAACATCCTAGAGTCAGAGAGATAGTGTAAGTATGATGAGTGCATAGATGTGAACATGGACACATACACAAGGATGAGTGCGTGTAGTATGAGTGCATTTGTGTATAGGATGGATACATAAGACACAGTGTATGTAGGTGGATGGTACGGAATCATATGTGGACGGAACAGTGGGAATATAGTTGTGCGAAAGGTACAGATGAATGAGTACATGGATTTAAATGTATTACTGTATGCATGTATATGTGTGTATGAGTGTGCATGTGTGTATATATATGAGAGCGTGTATACTAATATATTTGTGAGTGTATGAATGACAGTGCAATCAAAGAAACCATAAACTGTGTTGCTGTATGTCTGTTCATTAATGAGAACAAATGGAATGAAGGGTGTAAGCAGCAAGAACGTCATCAACGCACACAATCCACCAAAACATGATACGTCAGTACCGGACAGGTCACATACCAGTAACAGGACATAACTTAAAAGTGACACGACCAGACGAAATTACAGACAAAGCCACACAAAACACATAAGACATGGAAGAGTGAATATCACTACGTGTGGATGTACTCGTTTTTTTATGAATGTAAGTACTGGCATTGGTAAAACGCATATGAAAGAGTTGGCGTGTGTACGTAATGTCAATTAGGTATGCACACACGTATAAGTATGAAAGGACGTACAAATATGTAGTGTTGTCTGCATGTATGAGTACTCGAGTGCATGTACGCATACACCTAGTTGGGTGCGTCCATATACTCCGGGATTCATAAACAAAACCATCCCACTCCACAGCATGCATATAACATGCACATGACCGACAGAACTCATAACAAAATATTACTGACAGCAAATAGGGAATACAAGTGACTCGATAATGACAGGACTAGAACGCATAACCTCCAATACCACCCCATCACTGGGATGATAGCAAAGGTTGGTAACGTGATACACATAGTCCCGGCAAAAAGCCACGCTAGAATCCAGCAAGACGGCAACGACGAGAACCTTCCCCTAACTCTTTCGGATGCACTATGAGTTTAACCCCCCAACCCATTCCCACAGAGAGCACTTGAGTTCGTTGCCCAACATGCCACAACAATTCTTATCGCCGATCATTTGGATCTCAAAGCGTGAGCTGGACGGTCCGGTTATATGGTATTTACGTACACCGGAGCTTAGCTATCAACACAACCCGATCACATAATAACAAATGACGACTGGACCCGCTTAAGACTCCACACAAACTCTCACACACATATCCATTACACGACTAACCCGTTCATATTACAGGAAGACAACTATAAGACCACTATGGTCACACGCGAAAATTTTCACATCTCGGAACTATTCACATTCAAAAACTGTTTTCAGTACTTTTTGGCAAAATTAAAATACTCAAAATTTTAAAACAATAAATGGTGGCCGAAAGGTCGTTGTGTTTGGAAGCTCGCTCTCCTTCGAGATACGCCTAGCCAGATCAAAGGGAGACAGAACAAACAGGAAACACCAAGAATGAAGAAGGAAGACATGCACCAGTGACATCAGGACGAGCGGTTTGATTCGGATGGAAACATTAAGCCAGAAATGGCACAAACACCAGTATTCAGTCACGAAAGTGACGCAAATAACCCAGACCACAAATATAGGCGGAGACTGTTAGCAGCCTAGGCTAGCTAGCAGCAGTCTGAACGTGGTCGAGCTTTTCTTTTTTTTTCTCAAAAGGACTTGGACTTGGACTTATATCCTGTGCCCATTTTCGTGTTGGTCATCGGCTGCCCCTCCCTCCTGGTACCATGCCTTCTGCTATAATTGTTCTGTGATCCACAATGGCGCTTGATGTGACAAAACATGTCAGCTTCCGAAATGCTAATAATTAGCCAATCTTCCTTGATGTTCACGTCTTCTAGAATGTCAATATTTCTTTTCTTCTTTTTTTTTTCTTTTCTTCCAAAGGCATTTCTAAGAATCTATATCATTTAAGCGCCAGAGCCCCTGTGTTCTTCTATAAGAACTGGGATACAGACCATGACTCACATCCGTATATTGTAACAGGAAAAATGCATGCTCTCAACATTTTTACTTTTATTTCCTTGTGCTTAACCATAGACTTTTAATGGTTTTTAATCTCGGCAGCAGTATGACCATCTTCTTTTTGGATTTCTGTGAAACAGTCAGTCTCCATTGTTTTTCCATTACAGGGCCTAGATTTCAAAGTTTGTGATATTTTCAATTTATTCATCATTTATTGTCATTGTTGGGTGACAGTCACTTTTATCTGTGGCAATTATTTTCGTTTTCTTAATATTCAAGAATGGGTTTTGATTTTCGCTGTCCTTTTGAACAGACATTAAATGTTCTATTCCTTTTACAATGTTCAAAAAAAAAAAAAAAACTGTGTGATCTGCATAGCGAAGTTCCGGAATAGGATTACCACCAATTGTGAGCATGACTGTAACGAGTCCGGTCAGTTTTGGAATTTCTCAGTATGCTTTATGTGTATATATTGAATAGGTATGGTGAGCGAATGCACCCCTGCCTCAATCCCTTTTGCACCTCGAACCAATCTGATATTTCACCAGCTGCTCTAATGTCTGCTTGTAATTCATATTATAAATTTTCAGTTAATTACAATAAATGCATCTCTTATATCGGGCATTTTATCATTTAATAATCTTCTTCTTTTTCTTCGTTCACCGGCTGTGAATTCCGGCGGAAGGTCGAGGTTATTCGTCCTCTTGAACTTTTGGCTTTTACCTGGACCTGAGTTTTGCGTGTACAACCGTTTTACTGGCTTTTGCCGTTCCCTGCCTCACGGGCAGATGTACTCCGATTTCGAGGGAAGACGTCAATCCTATTTCTAGGATGACTGTGGCCATTGTTTTGTGTGGGTCGAGATGTCACGTTATCTGTGTGGTGACCTCTTTGTCCCTTTCTCAAAAGGTATTGCTCCCGGAGTACCCCTTTTGGGGCAGCCCCGTGTGGAACGGTTAGCCCTCAAGGGAAGGCAGGGGCAGATCATGGACATTCCCTGTCATCCAAGGAGGCTTCCATAAAAGCAGAGCCGATACATAACGCTCTGGTTCTGGGCTCACCCAAGTAATCGTCACGTCCTGCACATAACTGCTTAACCTCACAGCCGTATTAGGCTTCCTGCTCAACACGGGCTGCGCCCTCCGGGGATCAGCGGGGAGCAGCCCATGGGTTCTGCACTTTGTGACCACACAAATAGGTACATTCTTCTTCATTGCCCGTTAGACATCTTTAACGTTGTTTCAACTGTGCCCTTAGCACGATAGTATGGGGAAGCATGCGTCAGGTGTGGCTTCACCTGTTTGGTCCCAACACTCGGGCGAGTGGGGCAAGTGTATACGGACATTTTGACTTTTTCTAATCGGTACAATTTATGATGGTCGGACTTTGAGCTTGCTTGTGTGCCGTAGGATCTGACTTTGTCTGCCATTATTAACTAGCCAGCAGATGAAAAGTTGCTATCGTTGTGTACCGCAGCGCGGCGACGACTACGCTGAGGATAGACAGAGGGTGTACGTAGGTAGGATCTGACTGCGAGAAACCACCCACAAGAGATGTTACTCGTCTTGGCTGCGGGTAAATATCTTGGTCAAGGGTTGAGTCTCAGCAGCACAGTTTTCCATTCGCTCCAGACTTTTAACCGAGATTTGTAATTTGGTGGTACATTTGCCAAGCAGTCTTTACTCATGTACCGAATGAGTTTTGATAGAATTTTCACCCATGCGTTTTTGGGCAGGCTGATGAGGACCAGAAAGGACACTACACCTATGGGGGCCGCCAGCTCTGAGATCCCCTGCCAACTCTGTTAATGCTCATTTGAGACATTCTCCGTGACGTACGGCGGGGACGTGCAGCAGGATTCTTGCATGAGGTTCCATAATACCAGAACAGTGAAGGACTGGCGCCCTAGTCTCCTTATACACATTACATCAGACTTAACTTTCCCTCACGCCTGTGACCTAGATCACCGCGACACATTTAATAATCTAAAACATGGAGCATGCTTCGAAAAAAGCTCTAGGCGTCCTACGCCTCGCCTGATAAACCTCTGATCAAAAGCATATCATGGATGTTCTGTCAAGAAGACTCGGTGGTGCGGGGTTATGGCCAGACTGGTAGATCGGCTCCTACAGCTGCTTTGTACATTGGCTCCTACAGCTGCTTTGTAGATTGGCTCCTGCAGCTACTTTGTAGATTGGCTCCTACAGCTGCTTTGTAGATTGGCTCCAACAGCTGCTTTGTAGATTGGCTCCTACAGCTGCTTTGAAGACTGGCTCCTATAGCTGCTTTGTAGATTGGCTCCTATAGCTGCTTTGTAGATTGGCTCCTACAGCTGCTTTGAAGATTGGCTCCTAAAGCTGCTTTGTAGATTGGCTCCTACATCTGCTTTGTAGATTGGCGCCTACAGCTGCTTTGTAGATCGACTCCTGTTGCTGCTTTAAGTGGTGACCTACATTACAATCAAGCGGAAGTGGCAAAGGCTCTTTGTCGATCAGTAGACAGTGCAACACAACAGAACGAACATCCATAGATTGACAGACTAATTCAGCAGAGGGTGAGCAAAGGGTTAGGTATGGCGTGCTACTGTATACAATAATGGACATGGAGGTCTGTCCCGGAATCGTTAGTTGGACTGCAACTGTCTCGTTTGAACATCCGACGAGTTTTTGCCTGAACCCTGCAGTGTCACACATGCCTCCCACGGGGTTCCGCTTTTCCCACTGTTCTTTTCAGTGTGTACACAAGAGGGTTTGGACTTTTGCTGACGATGTTTTAGCCTACAGACAGGAGCAAAATAGGACATACATAGTTAGAGAACTTCAGGCGGGGTAGAGAAGGTAGGGAAGTGGTGTGATGAAACAAATTCTACCATCAGTCCAGATAAGGAAGGGGTGTTATGGTGTTTTTGAATAATTTAACTGTCAGTTTCGAATTCCCAATAGATAGTAGTAACATAAAGAAAGAGAATTCACTAACATATCCTGGTATAACGTTTGACGAGAGCCTGTCGTTCAAGAACCATGTGGAATAAGTTATGTTGAAGATTTAAAAAAAAAAAAAAAGTGTCTTAATGCCCAAGAGGTGATGGCATCAGCTGACATGGAACAGAGAATGCTCTACACACTCTATCAGCAACTGATTATTTCAGTGATAAGGTAAGATTTTGACCTGCTCACATTATCTAAGAGTCAAATAGATCAGCTGGAGCGCATAAAACATGAGGCCATACGAGTCATTTTGGTATATACCCATGACACGCCAATGGAATACATGCGGCACATATTGCATCGCCGTCTGTATATGAATGCTACAGGGTTTTACAGCCGAGAATGTACCTCGGAGTCGCAACGGACAGGGGACTCTTTTTACGTAATGTCCCGATAGCAAGGGTTATCGGCTGAAAAGAGGTAGCTTCTGGATGGTACAGGCAGCAGTAAAGATCAGAACTGTTTGGGGTACTGACAAAATAGCGCATTGTAAGGAATGCGGTGTACAGTGTCGCCCAGCAACATAGACTTGCACAGAGTGATAGTTATCTCGTACCGAGAGAACTGGGAATTGACAGCTTGTGAAACAGAAGCATCAGTGCAAGAACTGATCTATGAAAATGTATGCATAAGAGACATCGGAAAATAGAACCTTGCTTTCGTGCGTAGTGGCTTGCATTGTTTGATAAGACTCTGCTCATGTGCATATCAGGGATTTTCTGAACAAGATATTCAGGTGTGTGGGGGGATAGGCAGACTGATAGACTAGCTGCTGTGGCTACTTTGGGAGGTGAACTACTTCTTTTAAAAAGTAATTGGCTTGCAGGTAGACGACTTCGTCACAGGTCGCGACAATTTGTGGGTTCGTATCCTTTGATTGCATCAACGCTGCAAGAGCTCTTGTCATGGCTCTTGGTGGCGTGCAGTGCTAAGCCACTGTATATGGCACACATAACGTGGCCACAATTATAACTCCAAGCTCCCCCTCTCCCTTCCCCTTTTTTCGGGGATTCTGATTTACCGTGACGATTTCTTTTTTAGCAAAGCATCAGATCGTATATGCCACCTGTTTGATTAACCCTAATGTTTTGTTTTTGAACAAAATTCAACACTGACATCGAATGTCTTTGATCATGAAGTGTTTTTAAGTAGGGCAACGTTAATGAAAATCAAGTCTCAAACAGAATAACGGATTGTTTCGTTCTGTGAACGTACTTATTGTGTCATGAATATTTAGCCGGAAGCTACGTAGACCATCACAAGTGCAATCTGCCACGGTATAGTTTCTGTGGCAATTAATAATTCACATCACATGGAGGGTTGTACTGGTAAAGGGCTGCTGATGTCCATTTATATGAACTATAAATCTACACGTCCCACTCCCTGTCTGCTTGTATACATTTCGGTTTGACTGTCCGATGATCGTGTACATGCTTGCATTAATCTTCACATCGGTCCATTAGCGAGTAGTTAGTGAAAGTTAATGACTGTTAAATGTTATGCCCGTCAGTCGGCCGGTCTTTTTGTCAAGAATTATGCTTCCTTGGTGGCCTCAGTGGCTGTTCTTTCTAAGCCAGAATGACATTAAATTTGGCCAAAATGTTTGTTTCCTGACACCTGTTTTTGCTGCTAAGCCTGTTGTGATGTTGTTGTTGCCAATATTTGTCTATGAACAGATCTTGAAATATATCAGTATTTGTTGTTTTTCTTTCCTTGACTACTGCAGTCACTCCTGTTTCTCTAGTGTAGTTTAAAGCATTAAAACAATAATAATGTTGATAGTTTCTTTCGAAATGTTGTTGACTGCAGACTTATTGTGTAGTTATGGTTTCACTTACTTGCCGTTTGTATTTTCTTTTGAATGTAAACCTTTTTTGGAAAATGATTTCGCTAAGTGTATCTGATACGCTTCTGATTGTGTCTTCATTAGTCATTAGACAATGCGAACGAACGGAACATGGTGATATGTTGCTACACTTTTATTTATTTCACGATCAGTGTATAGACCACACGTCCGTGATGAACTCAACAGTCATGCAGCCTTTGTAAATAAACTATTCAACGGGCAATTCATAGTATGTATGAATTTTACGTTTCACAATTTGTAATTTGTCATGGTGCTATGCATCAGGCAACAGAACTAAAACCCATCGCAAACTTAAGGAGAATATAAAAGCAGTTTGCAAAGTTCCTCACTCCGGCGCAGATTGTCCCTCGGTGTAAGCAACAAAATCGGCGTCTTTGCATCATTATTTTACATCTGTTAAACGAGTGTTTAGAAAGTCTCAAAATGTCTCCGTCTTGGTTAGGTGAATACCAATAATAATAATGATAACAATAGTGTGCTGAACTGCAATAATACGAGCGGAAGTCAATAAGTAAGTCACAAATGGTCATGTGATGGCAGGAAAACGTCGGTTGTGTGTGTGTGTGTGTGTGTGTGTGTGTGTGTGTGTGTTTGTTTATAAAGGTGGCATAAGATGACAGCAGCATCGAACTTTATGTCTCCGTTCGTTAGGTGGCGCTAAATGTTACATGCATATTCGCAACACAGAAACTAAATGGCGACCGTTCTTATGAAGTGTACCCTAAAAGAACAACATGCTATTGTGCGGTTATTTTTTGGGGTTTGTTTTTTTTTTGGGGTGGGGGTGGGGGTGGGGGGGGGTGGGGGCGGGATGGTTAAAAAAAAAAAGCTACCTGCAAAGGAAATTCATAAAGAAATACTTCCTGTTTATGCTGACGTTTATGCTGACGAATGTTTATTCCTTTCAGCTAGGCATAGCTGGGTAAAGAAATTTTCTCAAGGACGCTAAAAAATGGTTGAAGCTAGATCTTGTCGTACTGCTAAGATTGCAGCAGACGCATCTGTGCAGCGGGTGGAGGAGATGATTAAGAGGTGACAAGTTGACTCTTTAGCAGCTGCGATAGGGTGCTTCCATGTTTCAGCATACAGCATAATGCATAATTTATTGAAATTTAAGAAAGAGTACCAAGGAGGCTATTAAGACAATTGACTGATGAACACAGAATGAACCGGTTAGGCCTGCTTGTGAAGTATCTCTGTCGATACACAGAAGAAGAAAACATGCTGAACAGGATTATTACTAGGGACGAATCATGGACGCATCACTATCAACCCGAATCAAAGCGAGCTTCAATGCAATGGAAACATCCTTCTTGTGTTCAAAAATTCAAGGTTATGCGATCAGCAGGGAAGCTTATCCCGACAGTGTTTTGAAACTTTCATGGTACGACCGGCTCCAGCTGACGGGTCGTGCTGCTGAAGTCACCTGGTTGGGCTAACGACGCGGTAACGCAGGGGTTCTCAAACTGGGAGCCGAGGCTGAGTGTATGCCAGGGGTTGGTTAAAAAGTCGGCTAAAAATTGTGAAATTATTACAGAAGGCATGTAAACACAACCAAAAGTTACAATTTAAGTTGTAATTCCTGGATTATTTCTTGTTTGAGAACCGCTGCGTTAACGCATCGTTAGCCCGACCCGGTGACGTCAGCAGCGCTCCTATTCATCTGGAGTCAGTCGTTGTCAATGAGCGCTTTAAGCCAGTCTCATACTCTAAAGTTCTATCGATGCTTCGTCATGCCTGCTGACTAGTCTTCCGATACGAAAGAACGCGTGACTGAAGACCGGCTCTTCTCCTTGAAACCTACCTAGTCGCTGTATATAGTCTTCTTTATATACACTACAAAAATGTGGCTTCACCTTGCTTGCTTAAGGACAGGCTAATTTTTATAAAGAGTCGCCTTTTAGATGCCATTAAAGCACAACAAATCACAGACAACTCTCTCAGCTTCCCAGTAAGTTAGAACTAGGGCAACCATAAAGGCTACAACAAATGCTAACGTGGTATACCTACATTTTCTGGGTTCCCATGTTGCATCGCAGGTACACTTCTGGGAAGTTAAGGCGGTCGGCATAATGTTGACCACATCACACAAAGAGTGTCGATTGCTCGACACAATATAGGTCTAGCCCTGTAAGCCCAATATACCTTTAGGATTGGGAAAGGGTTATTTACTTTACGTTCTTGTGTGATTCCGGTACTAACCTATGGATGCGAGAGCTGGAAATCAACGAAAACTCTAGACACAAAAATTAGACAGTTTTGAAAATAAATGCCTTAGAAGAATGCTAAATTTCAAATGGGTCAGATTTCCGAACCAATACACAAATAAGGCAAGAATCCAGGCAAGAGTATGTGTCTAATTTTATACGAAAACGCCGCTGGAACTGTGTCGGCCACGCCCTTAGAATGGATAAATCAAGACTTCCTTACCATACCAAGCCCTCATTTGGACACCACAGGGGAACAGAATCTCGTGGAAGACCAAGGGAAACCCTACGTAGAACTATCATCAGGAAGGCTCACTCATGGGGCATTCAAACATCCAAGACCTACAACAAGATTGCAACGAACCGCCATGCATGGAGTCATGACCTCTGCCCTATGTACCGCACTTGACACAAGAGGAAAGACTAACTAAAACTAACTAATCCAGAGTTTCAATTTGGGTAAAGGATAATAAGGCCTGATTGAGGCATCTTCATTCGGCAATTAGCAAGTAGCCTAAATAAGTATATTTGAATGCATGAACCTGACTCGAAAACTTTTCATTTATTGTGTTTTATGCTCTACAGTTGTCTTGAATATTATCTTTATTTTTCCGCTATTTAACCCAAGACCTTTTTTGGGAGATAATATTTCTACTCCATATTATGTCAATGTTTTTTCGTGGTTTCGCAACCATATAACGCAAATAAAAATAATTTAATAGAGAAGATGTAATGAAATGTTGGTTAGATAAAAATGCATTTTTTTTTCTGCCTGACCATGGCTGTTTGCTGAAACCACACTTGTAAACAGTGCGCCACGTGTTTAGCTTCAAGTGGGTTTTTTTGTTTTGTTGTGTTTCGTGTCTGCATCCTTAGATTCGATAATAACTTCTCCACCCTAGAGAATAGAGAAACTAAATGTGTATATGCACTTGTAGATACTGGCACAACTAAATACACAAATAGTGACCTATGCATGTATTGTGTGTTTAGAACACGAACAAATACATACACGTGAAAGGACACATACACACAGGCGCACATACATCATAAATATGTTTAGAAAACTAAAAGTTAAAAGACCGATGTCCACATGTATAGCGAACACAGAAATAGGACATACCGTGCTAGATATATGTAGACTAACTTGCGCTCAAAATTATGGTGTAGTCGAATATGTAACAAATTTAGATGGAATAAACCTAGGTAAACTGGAGTTCATATATCAGTTACCTTCTTTTAAAGGGATTTGAATACATAGCTACTTTCTGGAGCGGGGAAAAGAAACATACTCTGGAAAACCCTAATAAGCCCCATAGTTAACTTGGGGTTGCGGAGTGATTACAGCACTTGCCCTAAGCAATGTAGTGTTTTGTTTGAATCCCCGTCATCGATGATACATTGTACTCTTACTTTTTTGTTGTCGGCCATCTGTGGCTTAGGTGTTACGAACGCGCTTCGTAATGCCCGGGTTTCGTATCCCCGCCGCGGGCCTCGTCCCCTTGCACAACATTGCGTTTGTGTTTCAACATTGATATCGAGAAGTCTGACCCTCAAGAAAGCAATGACAAAATACTGCCGCTAGAAAAACACACACAGCCCACACACACAAAAGCTGGGGTTGATTCTTATCAACTTCGCACGGTAAAGGATACGACAAAACGCAAATTTTAAAACTTTTTGTTGGCTTGCGTTGCCACGTTTACTCAAACAGCCGAATGTCCAAAAAGCAATGGCAAACTGCTGGACGTAAACTTTGCCTAGAAAAAAACCCAACAACGCAAAAAAAAAAAAAAAAAAATGATGGGCTTGGTTCTGCAACGTCCTGTAAAGGATACACAACACACTTTAACTTTCTGTTGGCTTGCGTTGCCAAGCTTTCTTCAAACAGTTCAAGATAAAGAGTTGAAGTTAAACAGAAAGTAGAACAAATTTAAACATTCGACACACCCACGTTTTTGTGTTTGGATCGGCCTATGCTGTTTTTACATCGTTTAGTGTGCTTTTATCCCAGTTTGATTATATTGTGAACCACTGAATAGATAAGGTTTTCTTTTCTGTATATACACACGTGGTAAAAAAATCAATCAAAAAACAATTTGTCACAAAATATTGCCTATCGCCATATAAGTGTGTTCGCTGGAAGGAGATGTTGTCGGGTGCTGCAGAATGCGCCCAGCTTCATGACAAGTCGCCCCCGAGTAAAATGGTTTTCGTGTTCCCCGACTTGGAGGCGATTGTGTTGCTGGGAAACACCCGACCGGGGACACAATTTACAAATCAACTACCCTGGGTTTCTCGAGTACTTCATTTCGTCCAGATACAAGCGTCACCACCATCACCACGCATCAGCTTTCGTATAATCACTATTCTATCCTCAGTCGCTATTACTTCTTCTCTTTCCCCTTCCGGAATGCCTCCTCGTGGCGTCCGGAAAAGATGTTTGAGAAACACTTATGTTCGTTCGTATAAGTACTTTTCATTGTTTCTTATATATTTATCTGTCCTCGTGTAGTGGTCGAACTCTGGGTCTATGTTCGCTGCCTTATTAAACGAGCTCTCTGGATGGTGCCTATTTGTGGGCACTTGTGTTACATGGACAAACCATTGATTTGTTTTATACTCGGAAAAGTCAGTATTGATTCTGAACGACTGTCTCCCGGTATCAGACTGCTAAGTTTTCATCTTTCCCAAAACCTCGTAGCAAACCCTAAACGGACTATCGATTTTCTTTTAATTACCCCGTTCTGATGTAAGCAGTTATAGACGGTTTGCTATACTCACACGCCAGGTCTCAATAGTTTATCCTTCGTTTTTTTTTTTTTTTTTTGTGTTACCCTGCCATTTGTAGTACGCGGCCATGCGGTTTAGCGAGTTTCGTTAACCTTTTGCAATTATCCTTTGGGATCTTTCGTGTCTCAAGACATGTTGGCCGCATCGAATGGTAGAGGATTTCGTGGACCTTGAACTTCGAGTAATTCCCCTGGTCTCTGGGTAGTCAGATTGGACGACACCGTCTGCATTGTTGAGCACGTAAAAAAAATCACCTGCAGTTGGAAATCAAAAGAGTAGCCCAACGCCCGGGGAAATTTGGAGTTTAAAAATTTACATAAAATGTTTTAGATCCTTTCGGGTGCTACAGAGCCTGTTATTGTGCTAAGCTTCTTCGCACTCAGACTTTAGTGAGAAGAAAAACCGAGCCTTTATAGGTTACTACCGTGTACCATGATGTTGATCCGCGGTTAAACCTCAAACATCAGACCTGGGCCCTTATCCTTTAACACTTCATACTTCTATAAAATACTACGACCAGTTAAAAAATTGGGGTTTTTTTGAAAGTTATTACGCCGCTATTATTGAGAAATGAGTGCCCAAAAAATTAAATATTTTTCATTATCAAAACAGCGTAAAAATAAAATAAAACTTATGTGTTGTGATTTGTAAAAAGAGTGGATCTGTTTCCTGGGATGGATATTTCATTGGTATCCGTCGCTTAACTCAAAACTGTTGCTTGAAAAACCCCTTTTTGTTTGGGAAAAAGACCTGGTTGTTTAAACCTGTATGTGTTACAATTAATTGAACTGCGAAATTTTTCTTTTTTTACCTCCCTAAAGAAAGGCCAGGGATAGATTCAATGTTTTTTCAGAGGGGTATCCCTAACAAACCCAAAGGGCGCCCTAAAAGCAATGTCTGGGGTAAAAAAAAAAAAACAAAGTCAAACGTCAGTGCAAAAATCGTTGTCAGGGGATTAGTGTCTAGTAATCTCTTAGCACATTTTTAAGTGACATAAGGGGCAAGCCGACCCCGACTTTAAAGAACGAAACGTTTATTGACATCTATCATTTCAAAAAGGCCTGTCCGTGTCCTAATTACGTTTAAAAGCACTCATTTATTAGACTCCAACATGCCGGCTTCTCACACAGTCAACGCCCGATTTCGCAAGATGGTCTGGGTTTTTACCACCGACTTCAAACAGATTTGTGGCGAACTTGGGTTCGAAAATGTTGTACCACAGTACCCTTCGAAACCCCCAAATGTCTTGTTCTGGCCGAAATAAAACCACCATCCGGTAATTTGTGCGGCGGGGAAACAGCCCTGAGCTTTATAACTCAGGGGGCCCCTCCGAAAAAGTTTAGGAAGTGGCCGAAACGTGTGTCGAAAGAGGTAATTTTAATGATGCTTAGATCCCGCTGTACTTGCTCCCCCGTGATTTTTCTTATTGTACGTGGCTAGCCCCAAACACCAGGAAAGACTGGTGACTTCGGGAAAATCCTTTTTTACACCCATGAAAACTGGCCCCCCGGGTTTGCCCGGGGGATTAAAATGACATCTGGGGGCAGATTCAATGTGGGGCCGGGTTGACACCCCCAAAAACAGTATAATAATCCGTTTTCGTTAAACCCAAAGAAATTCCCCCCGGGCCCCCGAAAGGGGGGGGGGAAAGAAGGCCCCTTGATTGATACCCCGGACGCCTTGCTACCCCCGGGCTGAGCACTCGCCCAACGCCCGGGGTGGCCTCTGACATGTGGGGAAAAACTTTACGGGTTTTGGGGGANGTAATTCTGTGCGGCGGGGAAGCAGCCCTGAGCTTCATGAACTCAGGTGGGGGCCCACCTCCGAATACGTTTAGGAATCGTGGGCCGAAACGTGTGTCGAAAGAGGATAAATTTCTACTGATGACTGTAGATCCCCGCTGTACTTGCTCCCTGTGAGTTTATTCTTATTGTACGTGGCTAGCCCACAAGACTACCAGGAAAGACTGGTGACTATCGGGAAAGTCCTTTTGACACCTATGGAAAGACTGGCCCCCCGGTATCGCCGGGGGGATAAACTGACATCTGGAGACAGATGACTGTGGACCGGGTTGATCACCCCTAACACAGTATAATACCTCCGATTGCGTTAAACCACAATGAAATATGCCCCCAGGGCCCTCCGAAAGGGGGGGAGAATGAAGGGCCCAATCTGATTGATACCCTCGTTGACGACCTTGCTAGCCCCCGGACTGAGACACTCGCCCAACGTCCGGGCTGGCTCTGTACATGTGGGAAAAGCTTCACGGGGTTGCATGGTCTGAGAACGCATGCCGGAAGAATGAAATGCGAGGGTGCTCCACGCAGTAAACGCCGTCGCAAAAACTACTACTCCTGTGGTAGTTTCTGAGTCGTTAGGGAACGACGGGCAGGGGGAACCCCACTCGCCCGGAGAGGCCCATGACGTCGACTGCGGAGGAGCACCTTTGATGATTTCTGAAGAAGTGCGCTCCAGAATCAGGTTTCCACCTGCGAGCGAGAAGGTGGTGTGGTGTAAGTTGGAGGCTACATTATGTGAGGTACTTAAACAAACTCTAAACAAGAAGTCGCTAGGCGACAAGCTTACTAAATTTGGTGATGTAATATATGAACACTGCTCCCGCGAGTTCGGGACAGTAGTTAAGGCACAGCCGGGTGCCAAGCAGAATACTAGCAGGAGGCAGAGGGACATTCTGAAGTGTCGGGCAGACAAGAATGCCCTCAGAAAACAGTTCAAAGCCGCTACGGGCAGCGAACGGGAGGGGCTGTACGAAGTGTGGGTGCATTTAAAGAACAAACACAGTGCCCTCTGTCGCGCCGAGCGTTTCTGTAACAACAGACGAAGAACTAAAAGGGAGCGAGAGAAATTCTTTAGGGACCCGTATCAGTTTGCCCGAGGTCTATTCGAGCAACCGAAGTCTGGGACTCTGGTTGTCAGTCAGAAAGAACTTGAGCTACATCTAAGCAAGATGTACTCTGATAAGAAGAGGAGAGAGCCTCTTGATGACAATCCAGAGATCCTTAGCGGACTCAAACAGCCTTCGGTGCCGAAGGTACCATTTAAACTGGTACCTCCCCTTTGGTCTGAGGTTGAGGACGTTGTGAAAAAAGCCAGCGGCAAGTCTGCCCCAGGTCCGAACGGTGTTCCGTACGTTCTTTACAAGCGTTGCCCGAAAATCCTAAAAATGCTTCACGTCTTGTTGAGACAAGCGTGGATCCGCAATCACATATGTCCAGAGTGGTCAAAGGCAAATGGGGTCTACATTCCCAAAGAGCAGGACTCGAAGAGTCTTTCCCAATTCAGGCCCATCTCGCTGTTGAATGTTGAGGGTAAGATATTCTTCTCAGTCATGGCTCGCCGGCTCACACAGTATCTGATGACTAACAAGTACATAGATACGAGTGTTCAGAAGGGTGGCATTCCAGGCGTTCCTGGGTGCCTTGAACACGCGACCATGATCTGGGAGGCTATCCAGAGAGCCAAGCATGAGAGAACCAATTTGCACGTTATATGGTTGGACTTAGCCAACGCCTACGGGGCAGTCCCCCATAGGCTACTGTGGCGAGCCCTTCGCATGTTTCACGTACCGACACAGATCAGTCAAATGGTCGAGCAATATTTCTCTAAGTTCGCTTTGCGCTTCTCTACCTCGACGTTTACCACGAGGTGGACTGAGTTGCAGATTGGGATAGCTATGGGGTGTACGATCTCACCTATACTGTTTGTCATGGCAATGCAGATCATGTTGGACGGGGCGGCCGGCTACGGACTGGGCCTTCAAATAGGGGATCACTGGTTGCCGCCACTGCGCGCATTTATGGATGACACGACTATTATAACGGGCAGCGAGGAGTCTGCCCGCACGATCCTGAATAGATTGGACGCGGTGGTCCAATGGAGCGGTATGCAGTTCAAACCGCAGAAGTCGAGGAGTCTGTCAATCCATAAGGGCAAAGTGTCGGCGATCAGTTTTACGGTGGCAAGGAACAAGATCCCTACGGTTCTGGAGGAACCGGTGAAGAGTCTCGGTCGCGTTTACGATTCGAAGTTATCTGACAGAGCGGAAGTCCGGCGAATACATGAGTCACTGGCTACAGGCCTGCTCGCGATCGAGCGATGCAGGCTGGTCGGAAAATTCAAGGTATGGTGTCTCCAATTCATGTTGATTCCGAAGCTTCTATGGCCACTGCTAGTCTACGAGGTGACGATGACTGCAGTTGAAGCCATGGAAAAGAAAATCAACACAGCCTTAAGAAAGTGGATTGGTGCACCGCCTTGTCTGACCGACGTGGCTCTGTATTGTAAACAGGCTAAGCTGGTACTTCCGTTCAAGTCAATAACCGAAGAGTTTAAAGTCGGCAAAGTTAGGCTCGCCATGCTTTTGCGCGAGTCCTCAGACCCAAATGTCATCGCTGTCCAGCCCGCTCTAAAGACTGGCCAGAAGTGGAGAGTCCTCGATGCGATTGAATCTGCTCAGAACGCACTAAAATTGAAGGAGGTGATGGGTTACACACAAACCGACCGTCGAGGCCTAGGGCACGGGAAAGTCAATTGGTGGTCAAAGGCCTCAGCCAAAGAGCGCCGAGACATGGTGATACAAACGGTGAGGGACAACGAAAACGAGGTTCGGGTCCAGAAAGCAGCCCAACAGTCGCAGCAGGGCCATTGGGTCAGCCTGGAGAGCGCATTGCCTAGAATACTCACATGGGGTGAGATCTGGCGGATGACCCCGCTGCGACTGAGCTTTATCGTTCGTTCGGCGTACGATGTATTACCGTCCGGTGTCAACATGGTTAAATGGTCTGCGACCAACGATCCGACTTGCCCGTTGTGCAAATCAAAACAAACTCTTGAGCACGTCCTGTCCGCGTGCAGGAAAGCCCTAGGTCAAGGCCGATATACCTGGCGCCACAACAAGGTGCTAAAGGAGTTAGCAGCCGTTGTCGACCAGGCTAGAATGAGGGCTAACGCCAGAGCCAGTTCTAGTATCGCCCCCATTCGTTTCCTCAAGGCTGGGCAGGTTTCGATTGGTAAGGTCAACAAAAACGCATTCGCTCCATCTGTGCTAGACTCTGCGAGGGACTGGTTACTGGCGGTTGATCTGCCAGGACATGAACGGTATCCCGAGTTGATCCGTAAAACCGGCCTGCGACCGGACATCGTTCTCCATTCAGCGCAAAAACGGCAACTCATCCTGATTGAGTTGACGGTCCCGTTTGAGTCGCGTATGGAGGAGAATCACTTGTACAAGCTCGAAAAGTACAGTGATTTAGCAGCCGGTTTGAGGAGAAACGAGGCTTACACAGTGCGGGTATTTGCCGTCGAAGTGGGAGCGAGAGAGGCCTCGTTTCCACTTCGCTCTACAATGTGGTGAAAGAATTAGGATTGCGCGGTAATGAACGGAAACGGGCACTCAAAAAAACTTGGTGAGGTGGCCGAAAGGGCATCCAGCTGGCTTTGGACGCAGCGCAACAACGTAGGGGACGGGCCTCGGTGAGCTGGTCCGGGTGTCTAGTGGAAAAGAGTTTCTCATCCCTTCGAAAGTCCATCGTGTACGAATTGTCTGCCAGTGTTCCTCTGCCAACTGCTAATAAAAGTCCAACATGTGTCGTGTCCGGTAAACCAAAGTAAGCTTGTCGCTCGGTCGTCCAGGCATGCGGACTGTTCTAATTACGCAGCCGTGGCGGCTTCTTATCTCACAGTACCTCCTTCGAAACCACCAAGTCGTCTTGTCTCTGGCCGAAAGTATAACACCATCCGGTAATTCTGTGCGGCGGGGAAGCAGCCCTGAGCTTCACCACGTTGCGACCTGTGGTCGTTCTCCTTTACTTCCACGTGATAATTCGTGGTCGTTCCCTATCTTGAAAACCTCATTTAATCCGAGTATCTAGCTTCTCTCGGTATTATTGTTAGCTTGTGGTCCCCCCCCCCCCCCCCCCCCAACCTTCCCAGTCAGGGTGAAAATATCCCACGTTACAGTCTGTAAAAGTCTGAAAAAATTTGTATTTGTTTCGTTTACGTCTTCTTCTTTACGCGTCGAAGGAATCGGAATGGATTAAGTACTTATACAATATTCCCTGTCCCCATGTGGGACCAATTTTTCGTTCTTTTGGAGCTTCACCCTGGTTGTAGCCAGGGGCCCTAAATAACCTAAGGATTGAACGGGGTTTCTGGGACCTCTTCATGGGTGATCTTTATCCTCATGGTGGAACTATGTTTCACCGGGTGTTTATCGCTTAGTGTGATGTCCTGGTGGGGTTGGAAAAAAAAATCAGTCAGTTCGTATACTGATGTATAACTGCAATCCCTCTTTGTTCAGGTACAGTTTCAGCAGACATTATCGCTTTATTATTTTTTTTTTTTGTAATCCAAGGAGTCACGTGTTGCTAATGCCGTCTGCTCCCCAAAGAAATACATTTTGTAATTGTCTTATACAAACCCAGGATTTGTAAAACGTTGCCTGATATTATGATTGACCGAGTCCGACAACATCACGTCCCTATCTGACTGACCACAGGTTACATCTGACCCGGGATGCTGAAACAGGTGCCCTGATTCTAATTTCTTCGGAGACTGAGCAGGATATCTAAGGTCTGTCTTGTTGATCTACTGTCTTTGTCAGGATTGTGAAATTTTAGGATAGTTTGCTAAACTTTGAATAGCAGTCTGGAGGGGACAAATCCTATTAATCGATCGAACCATCGAGGCCAACAAGATATCTTAGAAGGATAGAAACCCAGACATGAACTGGCTGTAATCGAAGAGCTAGCGAGGTGGCACGCAAGAAAATAATAAAGTAATTTTACCAATGAAGGAATTGGAATTAGAATATTTTAGTCAACAACGTATCAACATTTACTGCTAACTCATACAATTCGCGAAAGTTAAATTTAGCCGAATGATTATTTTTAAAAATAATTATTTTCTCCGAGCTATTTTAAGCAATCCTTTCACTCGACTTTCACCAAACGGTAGAGTTACAGTAGCCAAGTGACATATAAGTGGAAATCTTAAGAGGCTAAATAGCTTTTCAATAAACGAAACGGACGCCTGTCTATTCGCGTCTGTGGTCCATTGAGATGGTTCCCAGAACTATCACGAAAAACGCGTCACTTGGGAGTTTTATTCCATTTTCCTTGGCTTTCGTAAACCCTGGAGGCAGACCAAGTGAAGTCATTTAACTAGCCGTTGATTTGACAGTCTTGACTCACGCACATTGGCGTTTCTACAATCTGTTTATTTTTGATGGCATACAAATAAATTGTTCTCAACAACCACTCTTGGAAATGAACTCTGGTGACTCCGAGTAAAGAGTGAGAGGCCAGAAATCTCAGCTAATTAATTAACCAGCAAGTTTTTGCAATTTTGTTTGTGAAAACTAGGCTTAAAATGTGTTTTAAAAAAAAAAAAAAACATAGCGTCCGGAAACAAAATTAGAAACGACAGTTTAATTTATGTAGAAAGACTGAACAGATATTTTCGACTGGCTATAGTGTGCTTTTGTTAATTAAAAGGTGCAACTGTAAGCATTTAGACTAACATTAGAGTGTACAAATGACTCTGAAGAAGTCCACAGTATCACACACACACAAACACACACACACACACACACACAAATGAGGAATAAAAAACAGATAATGAAGAGGAGGAATAGGAAGAAAGTCAAGGAGGAGGGAAAAGAGAAGAAGAAGCAAACGTTGATGATAATGGTGAAGAAAATGATAAATTAGAAAAAAAAAGAATTTAAGAAAAAAGAAGTAGAAGAAGAAGAAGAAGAAGAAGAAGAAGAAGAAGAAGAAGAAGAAGAAGAAGAAGAAGAAGAAGAAGAAGAAGAAGAAGAAGAAGAAGAAGAAGAAGAAGAAGAAGAAGAAGAAGAAGAAGAAGAAGAAGAAAAAGAAGAAGAAGAAGAAGAGAAAAAGAAGAAGAAGAAGAAGAATAAGAAGAAGAAGAAGAAGAAGAAGAAAAAGAAGAAGAAAAGGAGCAAGAACAAGATAAAAAGCGGAGGAGAGGGAGAAGGCGAAGGTGAAGACGAATTAGAAAACAATTAATCTAATCTAGACTTTAAAAAAAAAATTAATTTACAATATTACATTTTACAAGAACATAATGATCTTTAGCCTGAAGTGCCTTCAACAGCGTAAGACACAAACAAACAATGATTCAGCTTCACTAATGGGTTATAAGTCAGTTGTGCATTCTTTCCAGGTTCTTTGCAGAACCAAATTCCAGCATGTCTTGACTGTTGTGGTTTTTCTAGTAAAGTTTACGTCAAGTAGTTTGCCATTGTCGACAGTAATAAGTTTATAGAAAAATTTGTGTTGCGCCAAATTCGGTCACAAGCAGAGGTTCTATACTCACAAATTAACGCAAGGTTAATAAATTTGACAAGAAATGACCTAGAGAAATTAGATGGTCAGGCGGGAAAAAGAAATGAATAGGGATGAATGACAAGCGGTTTAAACAGAGCCTGTCTAGTACATCTAACAGGTTGAAACACAACAATGTGTTAATTATTTAAAATGTGTGCACTATAAGAAGCGGACTACAGTGCAACATAATAATATAATAAGAACTCCACAGGGGAGCAAGAGTCTACCAATCATCAGTAGAAGATACCTCGTCAACAATTGTTTTGGCCAACGAACTCCTAGACAGTTTCAGAGGGTGGGCCAACCTGGGTCATTACACTCAGGCCTTGATCTTTTTTTTTTTTTTTTTATGTTTCATTAGTTTATTCTGCTGATATTGCAAATACAGTTAAACTTTGCTGAAGCCTTTCTTGGAGCCTGAAGCCTTGGTAGCTTTCAGCACATTGTACTTGACAGTCTTAGACAGAGGTCTGCATTCTCCTACTGTGACCACATCCCCAATCTCAACATCTCTGAAGCAAGGTGAGAGATGAACACTGAGATTCTTGTGCCTTTTCTCAAATCTGCAGTATTTCCTCACATAATGAAGGTACTCCCGGCGAATAACAATTGTTCTTGTCATCTTCATTTTCAGCACTCTCCCAGACAGAATACGTCCACGAATGCTCACATTTCCTGTGAATGGGCATTTCTTGTCGATGTAAGTTCCATCAATAGCCTCTCTTGGAGTTTTGAACCCAAGTCCCACACTTCGCACATATCTCAGATTCTTCTTTGACTTTCCCTGTAGAATGGACTTCTTGTTCAGGAAGACAGTCGGCTGCTTCTGGTAAGCTCTCTCAATCTGGTGATCAGCGGTTGCCATCTTGCCAAGCGAGGTGGAGGAAAAAGTGCTGCACTTTACCTGATGTTCTCAGACAGGGATAAGACGAAAGTATGCAACGGGTACTGTGAGATTCGAAGTTAAGTATTTTTATAGTCGCTGCGGTAGCCTATTAGATCAGTCGGCTTACCTTAACGTCCAAGTGGCAAGTTTACGGTTGGTTCATTGGACACATATTAGACTTTGCAAATGGCAGAGGAACACTGGCAGACATTTCGGATACGATGGACTTGAGGGATAAGACTTTCTTTCCGGCTAGAAACCCAAACCAGCCCACTAAGGCTCGTCCCCCTGGCTTGCAGCCTTGTTAAATTTACCTTTATAAATCTGCCCAGCCTTGAGGAAGCGCACATGGAAAACTGTAGGACTGGCCCTCACGTTGGTCCTCATCCTGGCTTGGTCCACAATGTTCGCTAACTCTTTCCGAACTTTATTGTGGCGCCAAGTGTATCTACCCTGACCTAGGGCTTTTTTGCACGCGGACAATACGTGCTCAAGCGTCTGCTTAGCTCTGCATAGTGAGCATGTCAGGTCGGTAACCGCATGCCACTTAATATTGTTGACCCCAGTCGTTAACAAATCGTACGTAGATCTTACGACAAAGCTTAGCCGCAGGGAGCCCATTCGCTAGATTTCAACCTATGTGAGTATTCGTGGCAAGGCGCTCTAGATGCCGATCCACTGGCCTTGCTGCTACTGCTAGGCAGCTTGTTGGACCCGAGTCTCGTTGTCGGCGTCGCTTTTCTGCTGAATTACCATGTCTTGGCGCTTTTTGGCTGTGGCTATATTCAGTATCTGTAACTATAAGAAGAGGGCTATAGTGCATACTATACATAATAGTGTATCCTCGAACTTTACAATGTCGTCTGTCTGGAAGCTTTAGAGCAATGTTTGAAAACAAAAAAGCAGTAGTTGTGAATAATGCCTAATGTTTAATTAGAAATAGAGATCACAGGACTCAGGACATTCCCATAAGCGCTCCGTCGCCATCTCTAGCAGCACGCGCAGAGTTTCAGTAACCAATAGCATTCTGATTGTATATCCGTCTGACCTTTACCCTGAATGCTAATCATCGACCAAATCCCCTGGTCATTTCTCGTGGTGTTGTCCTCTTCAGACCATAATGATCCATCTAAGCTTTCGCACTGTTCACTCGCCAAAAAGCCCTTTACAATATGTAGCTTGTCATGCATCAATTAACCACCAAGTTGTGAAGAACCAGCCAGTCTACTGTACCTGTTAATTTTCGAATACACTGATATTTCCTTGGTAAAATATCCAAAGGACGCTAACTACACTGGACCTCTGAAGTGATGTTGCCACTCTTCACGGAGAATACAAGGCTACATCTTTCTCAACATACTCTATGATTCGGTAAAAAATACGATATGTGTGTACAGCTGATTCTCAAGTCAGCGAAAGGCTGTGGTGACCGACTGCACCTCCATTCTCAAACTAGATGTTGCGATGACATATGCCATGCTTTTTGCACTAAGTGACTTCCATTCACATTTGTTAAGAACTCCTATGGTATTAGTCTGCTTCTCAACAAAGAGCCATCTATAGATAATCACATCACTTCGGTGGGAATTGTCATGAATCATTTGTTGAACTTAACATTCTGCAGCGCCAGCTGGCCAGTCCCTGCACTCACAACCCAAAGTGAAAAGAACTAGGGCTGTACCGAATAGTGATTTTCACTATTCGGCCGAATTCAAATTGCGGGACCAACTATTCGGTCGAATACGAATAGTGTATTATCATCATCATTAGGTGAGAGGAAAGACAATTTAAATTTTAACTTCTGAGTATATTCATGCCTTCTTTAATAATGTCACAATGTATAGCCGACTTTTCTTGATTTTCGCCCCGGCACCCCTGGCATACGCAACCAGTTTGAGAACCTAGGCTGTAATGCCTCGGTTGAGTCAACAAGCAAAGAACTTGCCAGCTGCTGTACCACGTAACTTGGTCGCAGTTTTCCCCACTATGACAGACTTAGGCAACAGCAACTATTGTGTTAATGAGAGAGTTATTTCAGTCCATCTCAGTGTATGCAGAAACTGGTGTAAGGTAAGTACTTTTCGTATTCGGCCCGACCGCAAGTATACGGCCGAATACCGAAAAGTTATTAGGTCCACTATTTGGCCGCGAAGCGAATACGTAGCGAATATTCGGTCTAGCCCTAATAAGAACCCTACACAAGTCTGAAACTTGCTCGGATACTTTGACCCACTCCTCACCTCGCACAAATTCATCAAGCCTGTACACAAGTCTAATTGTGTCTTCTCTTGCGCCATCCAGAACATTCCTCTTTTCAATCTGTGACCCTTAGCCCCACCTAGGGCTTCATGCAGGAGGGGCTTCTTCTCTGTAGCTACTCCGAGATGCAGAACGTTTAGCCTGTATGCAATAGTAAGCAGTGCAAGCGTATATCGCATAGAAACATACTACCGGGGTATCTCTTGTACATCCCAGAATTACCATCATGGCTTCATTCTGTATGCGTTCTAGTTTCATCATCTTCTACTTTGATATGGTAAACATACTAAGTCTATATTCTATCACTGACAGAATAGACAGTTGGAATATTGTGAACAACATTCTTTGTTCCATATCCATTGCTGCCATAATGTTGAGTGCATTGGGTCCTTTTTTAGCATTTCGCCGCAACTGCCTCCACATGATCCCTGAAGGGCAGGCTGCTATCGAAAGTGATACAAAGTTACCACAGTTTGCTTTCTCTTTTGATATTTCTATTCTTAATTGTGAGACCTAGAATAAAAGCTCTCACAATTCAATTGTCCAGAGACCACTATAAATCAGCTGCCTTTTCTGGGTTGATGACAGCACCCATTTCTGCATACCAGTCAGTCACTTTGTCTACAGTTGCCTAAAGTTCTTGGGCGGTTTGTTGCTTACTGCTCCCTGCCTGTGTGCAAGAACATCTGCAAATGACAAAATTATTCCAACCCCTAGTGCTTACAGTTATGCAGTCCTGCATGCATAGACATTACAGAGCACTAGTGAAATTGCAGGAGCCCGGGTTAATCCTTGGGCGATTAAGTGTTTCTGTTCTACAAAGTTTCTATTGGGTGTCTTCTTTTATTCACTATGATATGTCTTCTTCTTCTTCCTAAAGTCTATGCCGTGTGCGCTGGTAGTCATGTCTATTCATAACCTTCTGGCTCGTGCACTTTTAATCAACTCTTACACAGATGATCCTCCGTGCCATGAAGTCAGACTGTCCAGCATCTGTTCTCTAGGTCATCTTCTGCCTCTCCTCCCCTCCCACTTTTCTACTGTCACGATGTACTCCAGTTTTCTCCTTCTCATCTCATGATTAAAGAATGTAGATTGTCTCTTTCTGAGGTGAGCAGTCAGTTCTCTTCGTGAGTCATTTTCTTTCAAGATTCATTAATCCTTTTTCTGCCCAGGTTATTCTCACCATTCGTCTATAAAACCACATTTCCGCAGCCTCTAAATAAGTTTTCACTTATCTACTAAATGTCCAGGATTTACTTCTGTATATCATTCTAGGGTTTATGTAGCTTTTAAGAATTTTCTTTCTCGTCTCAATTGACAAAGAAAGATTGCATAAAATATGCTTTTTGTGTGTAAAATGCAGCTTTTGCTTGAGCTGTTCGACATTTAATGTCCTTAAATGCATCTTTAATCTGAAGTATTCAGGGTACCTAAGTAGTTAAACAAATCAACTTGCTTGAGGTTTATCCCCTTTTCTTTAATGTTGCATTTTGGAGCTTTGGTTTTTTGTTGTCTTTGTTTTTTTTTTTTTTTTTTTTTTTTTTTTTTTAATTACAATTACTTCTGTTTTTATCCTGTTCAAACTAAGGCCCATGTTTTAACTTTCCGTTACAGTTATATCCATCATTTCTTGCGTTTGTGTTTTATTTTCAGAAATCAAAACTATATCATCGGCATATCGCAGGTTGTTAACAATATGCGCATCAACCGTTATTTCTGGCATACCATGTCCTAATATAATTATAAGTATGTTTTTCAAGTCCACAGACGTCTTGGATGTTGTTTAAAGTTAGTATTTCCAAGACCATATTATGTGTCCTAACCAGTTCAACCTGTTTTTCTCCTCTCTAATTTCTCTCCCCAAGACCAAATCCACCTGTAATGTCTTGATCATTTTCTTGCCCAGTCCCTGCATTAAATTCACCTAACACTACAGCTGTTTTCCTGGTTTTACACTGCGCTAAGACTATGTTTAGTTGTTTATAAAAATCATTGCTTTCTTTCTCCGAACTGTCTGTCGTTAGTGCAGAGACTTTTATAATATTCACATCTACTACCCTACCACTTAATCTGACTAAGAGAACCCGTTCTTATATAACAGAGTCCATAATTGTTTCAAGACATGTTTCCGTCAGTTCTGTGTTTTTCCTTTTATCACTGTATTCTCCTTGAAAATCAGATATAGTTTCTTGTGTTTGTTATGTTTCAGACTCTCCTTCTCCTGCGTGTCATTCTTCTATGCATAATAATGTTTCCTAAACACATTGTAACTTCTCTCTGCTTCTGAGCAGCTGTGTCTTGTTATCACTACAATTGTCTCCCAAGTCGTATCCAATTAAAACAGACCGTGATAATTGAAATATATGGCGCCACCGCCATACTGATTGCAGACACTGTTTATTCATGTCCTTCAGCTAATCATTATAGATCCACATAATGTAAAATACAGCCACAAAGATAGTTGTGTTTATTTTACGAAGCTGTCAACTTTATGACCACATATTTCTGGGGAAAAACAACCATACATAAAACCAAAAGTATTCATACCCGCTACACACTTACAGCGTATAATTTGTAAATTTGTGTGTGTATATGTATATAAAACTTATCAAATCCATTCTTTCGTCTACCACGCATATGCTTTAAACCTCCTTACTTTATCTCAGCCCTCCCTCTCCCTACACGAAATTAATACCATAACCTAAACAAGCTACCTATTTTTCTTTTCCTCGAACAAACAGCGTCGCTCAGTGTAAACATTTCTGGTATTAATTATTTGTGCCTTGGTTTGCTCAGATGATTTTTTCCCCTCTGTATTTGGATCATGTCTGTCTTGTCATAGTGCACCATAGTGACTGGGCAAACATAGTCAGACTTGCCAGGGTTATTTGCAGCAGGATTGAACAGGCTTGTTAGACTGTGTTTGTTATATTCGTGATTGGGGATTTTGATGAGATTCCAGTCAGTGTACCAGAAAGTATGCACAATACTTTTTTTTTTTTCAAGTTGTGGGGATGATGCAGACGGATGCAAAAAGAAAAGAAGCTAAGAGAAGTAATGAAGCAAATGAAGTAGTAGTAGTCATCGTTGTAGAAGTCGCAGTAGCAAATCGAGTCCCATGTCATTGCCACCAAGTCCCAATTCAGGTCTCAAGTCACAAAGAATGCCTTGAAGTGGAATCCCGAGTCAAGTCATTTCATGCGTCAAAACATGTGTAAGTTGTGCATTCGACAGTCCTTATGGATTTAACTGGTCTGTCTGTTATAATAACAAAACAACAGCCAGTATTTTTTTTTTAGGTTTTGATTTTCTGTGTAAACAGGTGACTAAATACATTCGATTTCATGTTTAATATACTGTTATTTTAATAAACTAGCAAAAAAAAGTTGTCACATTATTTTACTTTAATATTTTAATAGTAGACGTTTTCCAAACCGTTTCCAGTAATTCTGTTATCAAGCTCCCGCTACAACTTGGCAAGTACCAAGTAAGTTAGTCCAGTTAGTCCATACAAATGTGATGATATCAGCTCTGTTTATGCTTCTTCCTGTGTGCATTGGGGAATTACTTGCCAGCGGGTATTCGAAAGTCCCGTGGTAGAAACTGTTCTTTGGATATTTTCCCCAGGATAAGCCAGTGTATTAGGAAATAAACAGACAGATAGACTGGCTGGTTTTGCACATCTTGGTCTAAACAGATGCATGGAAGTTTGATGTTGTAAGGGCCCCTTGGGGCGAATAAGGCACTGATGGATCCTGGTCGCCTGAAAAGAATGGTACTACAATGAGTGACCAGGGGATCTGCTCAACCATCAGCTCAAGGTAAATTAAAGGTGAGACGGATATACAATCAGACTGCTGTTGTACCATTGCCATTGTAACTGCGTGTGCTGCTGAACATGGGGACTGAGCGCTTATGTGAATTTCCTGAGTGCTGTCATGTCGATTCCTAATTAAACACGAAATATAAAACATCTGCCAGTAAAACTGAATACATCTGGGGTTGCCAAAAGTATAGGAAAGCCGCCGAATAGTTAGGCTTATGTCATGTTGAACTAATACACAGAAGAACAACTGCCATGTGCAGCGTGACCTCGGCTGTCATACTTCTGCGCTTGGAATAATCCAACTGTCTGCCTGTTCTAGTTGAGGATAACGTTTCTGAATGACATGAAACAGATTGCTTGCTGCATTTCTAAATATACCTGTCCGTATACATGATAAGAGATATCTGCAGATAGAATATGATAGGAATTATTTTTAGATATTATTTACTAACATGTATTTTTACAAAGTTAATATCTTTGGTGTCAGCTACTACAGCGCTTTTAATTTGTATCAAGCGATACGAATGTTGTATGTGTGCATTTCAGGTGCCTCACTGTAAGCTGCTAGACGCTTGCTTCCCGGCCCGAGGGTCGTGGGTTCAAATCCATCTCCAATAAAAAAAAATTGTTATTACAGGTCAGCCTAGCCTAAAATGGGTACAAGGTAAAGTTCTGTGAAGTAATGGCGGCCGTTGTGTTGATGACTGCAGCACTCACTAAGTAACACATGGTCTAAATAAATATAGGAGCCTAGCATAATACACACTACATACCAAAACTGCGTGAAAAGGGTCGCTCGTGCGTGTGCGTGTGTGTGTGTGTGTGTGTGTGTGTAAGTGTAAAGAAACCGATCACACCCGCATAGACTATGAAGTACACGAATAAAGTATTTAAACAATATGTACTGCTGGCAAACTTTTCAGAAAGAAAAACAATCATCCTGCATGAAAAAAAAAAAAACAGCTAAAATAATGGCATCACGAAAAGATTTTACACTGCCACAAATAATGTCAGATTTAGGAAATCATAAATTATGGTCAATTCCAATTTAGAGACGGTCAATGGAAAATTTTACGACATTATGACATTCCAGAAAAAATAGTCAACATAATTGCTCTCTTCTATAAAGACTTTTCCTGCAGTATAAAAAATTACAATACATCTTTCACAGTAAAGACAGGTGTAAGACAGGGATGTGTTATGTCATCTCTCCTCTTCAACCTTGTGATTGATTGGATACTAAAGAACACAGTAGACAGGACATTGAGAGGCATACGATGGACTCCATTCACCATGCTTGAGGACCTTGATTTTGCAGATGATATAGCACTCCTATCACATAAACATGAACATATTCAAGAAAAAAGTAAAAGACTACACAGCACAGCAGAAATAGTGGGGCTAAGAATAAATTCAAAGAAAACTAAGATCATGACAAGCAGTCTAAACCAACAACCAGTGACCATAAATAACCAAACTCTTGAAAATGTAGAACATTTCACATATCTTGATAGTGTGGTGTCCCTACCGGGAGGGACCGAAGATGACATACAGTCACGTCTGAAAAAAGCTAGAGCTGCTTTTTGAAGGATGAGGCAAATCTGGAAATCCAACAATTACTGCAGAGGAACGAAACTCCGACTCTACAAGAGCATCATTTTGCCAGTTCTTCTTTATGGAGCGGAATGCTGGAGAATGACCAAAAAGGATACACACAAGCTGTCCACCTTCCACCACACATGTCTACGTAGAATTTTCAACATTTTCTGGCCAGATACGATCTCAAACACTAAACTACTTCAAGTCACAAACCAAGAAACTTTAGACAGTATGATTACCAAGAAAAGATGGAAATCGCTTGGCCACGTTATGAGAATGAATTCTGATATACCTGCCAAAACACCTCTCACATGGACACCAGAGCGAAAGAGAAAACAGGGGTCCCCAAAAACAACATGGAGACGAACAACGGAAAGTGACCTGAGTGCGGCATCTTTGGCATGGGAAACTTCAATGAAGATTGCCCAGGACAGGAAAGCATGGAAAGTCCTCTCTAAAGCCTCATGTGCCACTAGGCACAACGAGAACTGATGATGATGATGATGATTTACAACTGCCAATGCAAGATACACAGCTGTAATTAAGAACAAAAAGGACTAAGCAACACCTACATTTCAGAAATGTCAGCTTTATATATGCATTATGAAGTTAAACTAATGTCAGAAAGTAAGTACTAAACACATAACCAACAAGGACCAGCCAGAGGGTGCGAATCAAAGAAGAATTTTATATGCAACTGTAAGTAAAAGACAGACTGTTTTCTTTAGTCTGTTTCATACACAAAAGAGTCGAATTAGAACTGGCCACGAGGCAAAACAAAATGATGGCGAAAAGATAATGTATACAGGCAAAAACTGCAAACATTTTAATTAAAAAAAAACATCTAATCACAAAACGAACCAGTGAATTTCATTTTTAAAGGGTCATAAATTTGGCGTGCGGGCCCATCTCATATTCTGGCCATCCAAACACCGATCTTTCGTTCAGTAATTGTATTTTATCTTTCAATAATGGTGAATTCAGATGACAAGATGCATACTTTGAGTGTGAATTTAAATACACAAAAACATGGATGGTAAGTGCATACATTCAATTTTACTATATACAAAACACGCAGACATGTAAAGGTCCCTTTTCCACGCCTTTAGGCGTAAAGGGCGTATAGGGCTAGACCTATATTTTGTATAGACTAATAAGCACAAGATGGGTGATGTGGTCAGCATTACGCCGGCTACCTTTACTTCTGGGACTGCACCCGCTACCCACTCATTGACTCGGTCGACCTGGGAGTCAAGATCATTTTAAGATGGATGGAGAAGGAGCTTATTTGCAGTAGTTAATGTCAAGGGCTCTTCTACACAGAAAAAGAAATATTTTCTGAAAACAAACAAACAAAATACAGAAGAAATGCACGTAATTAGATAATGGCACGTAATCTGATAGTGATGAATAGAAAAGAAATAATTTAGAAGCGGCAGTTGCTAAAGATAAAGAATTAGTCGTGGAGTCTAAGACGGAGATAGGTAGGAATATCATCAACATAATTGTTTTTAGAACAGGGCTCAAGACCTGCGGCAAGGCATAAATATCTACGTCATTTGTCAGAGCAAATGATGATGAAGACTATCCCCCAGTGCACAATAATATCCCACATCGGATAATACATTTATTATTTTATATATTTCAAGTGTAAATCATAACAGAACTTTTTTTTTTTTTAAATCTAACTTGATTCACGTATTTTTTGTTTTTTTGTTTTTACATCACTCGTGTTTCTCTATGTTACATGTTTTACTTATGTGCACTCTGCTTGACGTCTCGAGCATCATAAAATCCAGCAAATTGGCCAGGTTATGTTGTGGGAATGAATCTCGGAAAGGGATAAAAAGACATAATGAGCAGAGGTCACATATAAGACGAGAGGTCCCAGGACAAAGATGTCAGAAACCGAGTGAATGTTGACAGCCCGTATCTGTATTTAATTAAATTCAATGGAAATTGATAATTCCAAGGATTATTACAAATATGAAGTTTCAGCATCACTTCATAACATCTTTTATGAGGTGTATCTTGCTGAATTCGGCTGCTTCGCACTATGAAAATCGTGTGTCTGTTCCACGGTTTGTAGTGTCGGATCGCAAATGAAATTTTTGCAGACAACCCTTGGGGATTGTCGTTGCAGCTACGAAGTTTGTGCTCTAGCGACGTTCTCAGGCAGGCAGCTATCATGTTTGCAGACAGAGGGACAAAGCTATATGGGATATTAACTAGTGCAAGTAAACTAGTCCTGTATTTTACTGATCTAGCAGTTCTTGTGAATAATGATTTTTTTTTTAAACTGAATTTCCCTCTGATATAGGAGCTACGATGGTAGAATGGTTAGTATGCTTTTCTGCTGAGACGGTAACCTTTGCTCAGTTTCAAGAACTTGTATATTCCCCATCACAAGAAGAGGCGCCGACACAGACACAAAGATAGGGAAAGAAGAGTTTCAGTCGCAACCTACAACTTTTCTATTTGGCAGGAAGAGGGGGGGGGGGGGGTGTAGAAAAGGAGTGTCTCGGTATCTTGTGCTTATGTTTTGTTTATGAACGATTTGAAGTCATAAAGTGAAGGCAGTTGCATTGCTACGTTTTTTTTTATAAGTGACTCATTGCCATCAGTAAATCCCTGACTTCGCAAATGTTCTTTCAATGTGTCAAACAAATTAAAGTTTGATAGTATCAAGTCTGGGCTGTACGCATAATTTTTTAATAGTGTGAACCATAAACTCTTTAGTGAATCCACTGCCTGCATAGTCATGTGGGGACAGGCCTACACACACACACACGCACACAAACACACACACACACACATCGAAAAACCTTGCTGCTTTTCCTGGTGCATGCTAACAGTGATGTGGCCAACTAGCACGATCTGTTGCACATACGCGTACTGCTAAATCTTCACCAAATACATTTTGGGTAATGCAAACGTGCCGTTTTGTATGCTTAAATAATTTTTTTTTTTTTTGGTTGCATACTGTTTTATCCAGACTAGGATACAGTTGCCTTTTGACTTCCCCTCCTACTTTAATATAATAATAATAATAATGAATGTATGTTGGAAATAGTATACTTGAAATGGTATACTTGAAAAAAAAATACGATGTGTAAATAAATAATATTCTTGTAAGAAAACCGCTAAGCAAGTTTGGGATTTAAAGAGAACTTCTATGCATGTTTGGGGTTTAAAGAGAACTTCTATGCATGTTTGGGGTTTAAAGAAAACTTCTATGCATATTTGGGTTTTAAAGAGAACTTCTATGCATGTTGTTTGGGTTTTAAAGAGAACTTTTATGCATATTTGGGGTTTAAAGAGAACGTCTGTGCATGTCTAGGGTTTAAAGAGAACTTCTATGCATGTTTGGGTGTTATAGAAAAATTATATGCATGTTTGGGGTTTAAAGAGAACTTATATGCATGTTTTGGGGTTTAAAATAGGGCTGTACTGAATATTCACTTCGTATTCGCATCGGGGCCGAATAGTGGACTTAATAACTATTCGGTATTAGGCTGAATACTTGCGGTCTGGCCGAATACGAATATTGGTTACATTACACCCGTTTCTGCATAAACTGAAATAACTCTCTCATTTCCACAATAGTTGATGTTACTTAAGTCTGTCGTAGCGGGGTAAACTGCGATCCGGTTGCGTGGTACAGCAGCTTGCAAGGTCTTTGCCTGCTGACCCGACCGAGGCATTACAGCAGAGGTTCTTAAACTAGATGCGTATGCCAGGGGTGCCGCGGCAAAAATTTAAAAACGTCGGATATAAATTGCGACATTATTTAGGAAGGCATAAAGATACTTAAAAGTTAAAAATTTAAATTGTCTTTCCTCGCCACTGTCGAAAAGAGTGTTTTTCCTTGTTTTACACTCAGAGTGTATCATACTGCATAAAATGCCAATCGCAGCGTGCTAAAAATTGTCTTTGTATTTATCTCGAGTTGCGACCGATCCTACATTTGTATTCGTGAAGGTGCAGCGTATAAGTAAAGTTGTGATTACATTTTGGCTGAAATTTTTAAGGGGAAAATGTGGTCTGTATAATAATATCTGTTAGCCTCGTCGTATCGTAAAAGATGGAAGATTTGTTCGTTGTGAAGAGAAACCAGAGTATTAGCCTCGTTAAGTAAGCACTTATATTTAAAGGCAATGCGTTTTTTAGTTGTTGCTTGTGTGTGTTTTTGTGTCTGTGTGTGAGAGAGAGAGGGCGAGAGAGAGAGAGACAGAGAGAGAGAGAGAGAGAGAGAGAGAGAGAGAGAGAGAGAGAGAGAGAGAGAGAAGGAGAGAGGGAGAGATGCGTTTTTTCGTTTTTTTCAGGGTGTTTTTGCCCATATCAAATTTAAAGCTATTGCTAACGAGAATATGAAGGTGCGTTTAAGTTACATCGAAAGAACGACCGAGAGAACGATGATTTAAGTGCGAATTTGGCACATGGATAACATCAGATAGAAGATGCATTACTGAAATAAGAAACAGAATAGACAGGCAAAAACTGCATTTTCTAAAATAAAGAACACCCTATGCAATATATCTCTGTCATTAAAGGTTAAAAAAAATAATTCTTGCTTGCTACATGCATCCAGTTTTAACATATGGCTGAAAAGTATAAGATCGGCAAGGCCAAATACGCAATGATGTTGCGCAAGCCTGCAGACCCCATAGTCAACGCTAGGCAGTCCACGAATGTCGAGGCGGAAATGAAAGGTGGACGATGGGATTGAATCTGCTCAGAATGAAAGTCATAAGTGAAACGCAAACCGATTGATGCGTCACAGGGCAGGGAAAGGTCACGGGGTGGTCAACGGCATTAGACAAAGGGCGTAGATACATGGCGACATAACATATCATGGACACCAAAAACAATTACGGGTCTAGAACGCATTCCATCAGTCGCAGAAACGCTAGTGGCTCGGCCACGAAAGTCACTTGCCACAACAAGTCAGGTGAGACTTGGTGAATGGCCCCGCTGCGGCTGAGCTTTGCGCTCACCTCGTCAATTGGAGGGTGACCAACGACCTGACCTGAAGCAAAGGCTCGAGCACATTTTGTCCGCGTGCAGAAAAGCCTTAAGCCAGGACAATACACATGGCGACACCAAAAAAAAAAAGTCTGGAAAGAAATAACTTGATAGAAAGACAAAGATGTGAAAGACGAGAGAGAGAGAGGGAGAGAGAGAGAGAGAGAGAGAGAGAGAGAGAGAGAGAGAGAGAGAGAGAGAGAGAGAGAGAGAGAGATTGAGAGAGAAGACAACAAACAGAGATGAACGGGATTGAAAATGAGATGAGGTGATGACGGATTCTGGTCCTGCGCTGCGATTGTCACAGCGTACTCAAGTGTTCTCCTTTGCATAAAATGATGAAAGAATGTAGATTGCCTCCTTCTTATGTGGCCAATCAGTTCTTTTCGTGAGTCCGTTTATTTTAAGGCATCTTAACTACTCTTCTTTTCTGTCCATGTTATTTTGACTTTTTCGTCTTTAATGCGACTAAGATTAACCTTATTATTTAATCACTTATCTTTTTTCTCCGTTTCACTTGCGGAAGTTATTGACACCAAAGTGTCTAAGATTTCTGTCAGAACGACGAACAATTATCTAAGCTGATAGGATGAGTATTGACAAGGAGGATTTCCTTCAAGCAGCGTCTTCGAGAGAGCAGGACTGTGTGTCTTTCAACCTGTCTGATCCATCTCTTGAGAAAAGCCAGAAAAGATATGAGTGACAGCAGCAAGGACAATAATGGGGGTCAAACTGAACGTGTCAAGAAGGCATTAGTGTCACGTCTTCTCCCAAGCTGTGCATCCAAATTCTAGTGTAGATGATGACATTTCTGCATTGTTATTGTCACCTGGCATAGTTTTATTTCAGAGTGATGTTCTTAGTTTATAAAGGCAATAGGCCAATGAACTGGGTAAACAGTACACTAAGGAAACAGAAAAACAAAATTGACTTAAATATCGTTTGAAATGGTACAATATTCGTTGTGTAGTAATTGTGGTTGCGGCCGCCACAGTGGTGGTTCTTCTTCTTCTCTTCCACCTTGTACCTCATCGAAGTGTCGGGGGGGGGGGGGGGGGGGAGATGTAATGTTCGTTTATGAGCTTTGTCAAGAGCAATATTAAGACTGATGTTCATTTCTGTAAGGCTGTTCTTATTGCAATCGCTCCATCTTTTCTGAAGTCTTCCACTCGCCCTATACCCGTTGTAACGTTTTAGTGTGGCTCGCTGTGGCAGATAGTCCCAAAGCATTCTTCTTAGGTGTCCAAACCACTTCATTTGTTGTTTTTTGATGACCTGTAAGACTGGCTTTATTCCTAGCATTCGTCTGATTTGGTGGTTAGTGGTAGTAATAGAAGTAGTAATAGCAGTTTCAGCAGCAATAAAATAAGCATAGTAAGAACTGAAAAATTAGCATCAATGTAATATTCATTTAAAGTATTATGCGACTTATAAGAACGTTTTTACCCGCCCTCAGGCGTATTGGGCATACAGGAATAGATCTAGACCCTCATGAACCAATCAGCACTCGGTGGGTGATGTGGTCAACATAACGCCGGTAGCTTTGCTTCCCATGACTGGGAGCCAAAACCATTTTTGACATATGTCAGGCTCCGTCAGGTTCTAAACCCAGGACGTTCACATACGCAGGCGTCTGTCAAGCCGCAACACCAGGCGGCTACCTATTAAGACCTAGGTGTGGGTATAGTAGTGGTAACGATTGCTGTGCTTGTAGTAATTTTAATATTAATGGGGGGTTTTGTTAGTAAAAGTAGCAATAGTTACTATATCAGCATTAGTAGTAGCAGTCGCAGTATAGTTGTTATTAGTGTACTTGTAGCTGTAGTAGCAGCAACAGGGACAACATGAGAGTAGCAGCAACAGTTAAATTTAGACATGTTAAGTCAAAATATATAAAAGTAACTGATCATGAACAATTAAATATGACTTGACAGCTCAACAGAGGGAACGAAATAGACGTGGAGACACATAAACGAACGAAATTATGTTTCTTGTTCTATCAAATTTTATAACGGCATACCCAATTCAGTTTAATCTGCTTATCCTCACTTATCCATTCACTAGTATCAAAACATTATTTATTGAAACATAATTTGACGAACGATTTTACACTGTCCAATTTGACTTAATTTGATATGGAGACCTAACTACATACATATGTATTATACTGTAATGTTTGATTCCTACCTTATTTTACATAGATAGGATTTATACTGGATAAATGAGCATTGTTGTCTGCCGACTTCATGAATAGTGAACAGTTCAGCCACTCAGATAACTACTCTCTGGGCTAGATGTGTCACACTTTGCGGTCATGTGGGCCTACGCCAGATAACTGATGAGCCAATAAATCATGACGTGTATACTAAACATTATTTTCTACTAAGCTTGTCTCAGCCGTGACATTAACGTCGTTTGTACCGTCTCAATTGTCTGGTTTCGTTGATACCGCCTACAGTCGTGTCCACACTTTGTTTATTTTGAATAGCTAAATTATGCTGTCTAGTTCCAGGAAAAACTTTAGTGAGCATCCCAATATCAGTGTTGGACAATTTTATGATAAGCATAGCAAAGACAATTAGTAATCTAGGAAACGGGATGTCTGAAAAGTTCTGCAGGAGTGACCAGTAGAGATGAAGTGAGAAAAGGGGTCACATACAAACAAGTCGGCACAGAACTAATTTTAAATTACACATAAAGACACATAATGCCCACGTAGCCATACCATACAAGGCATAAACACAGGGAGGAGAAGAACGTAGAGCACAAGGCAGACTAAGAACTAGAACTGCAGCATAATGTGCCTACGGTCAATAAAGCCTTAAAAGCAAGAGGCAGAACCTTATATCTCCATCAACACGCGAATGGTAAAAGGAAGAAGAAGAAGAAGAAGAAGAAGAAGAAGAAGAAGAAGAAGAAGAAGAAGAAGAAGAAGAAGAAGAGAAGAAGAAGAGAAGAAGAAGAAGAAGAAGAAGAAGAAGAAGAAAAAGAAGAAGAAAGAAGAAGAAGAGAAGAAGAAGAAGAAGAAAGAAGAAGAAGAAGAAGAAGAAAGAAGAAGAAGAGAAGAAGAAGAAGAAGAAGAAGAAGAAGAAGAAGAAGAAGAAGAAGAAGAAGAAGAAGAGAAGAAGAAGAAGAAGAAAGAAGAAGAAGAAGAAGAAGAAGAAGAAGAAGAAGAAGAAGAAGAAGAAGAAGAAGAAGAAGAAGAAGAAGAAGAAGAAGAAAACGACGACGAAGAAGAAGACAAAAGATCATAAGAAAACTTGCATCTTATTCTAAAAGCGATCACATCTTGTTCAACACTCGCGTGCTCTGTAAATTATGTCTTAATATCGACTTCTTCCTGTGTGGGATCAGGAACATCATTTTTAGGGGGAGATTTGACCCACAGCCCATAACTAGCATGTCCTTAACGGCGACTAATTCGAGGTGTTTCTTCGAAGTGTTTATGCCACTAGCTGAGAGGCCAGGTCCTAGCACTGTATACCAATAAGCTAAATATGTAACAACAGTGATGAGCACGCAAAACGTGAGTTCTGAAACCAGACCAAAGTTCAGACGTGGACTAACAACCAGAACTTGACCCCGCAGTTCACACCTGGCAAACGGGAAGGGAAAGAAGAAGTAGATGACATCTTCGCATACATATTTTTTATCAAACACATAGGCATCGACCTTGGGCGCGCATGATTCTTTAGGTCTGATAAGGTCGCGTTATAACGAATGTTCAAATTACCGTGAAAGCAACACAAGTATACATTATAAACTAGTTTGGAAGTCGTTGAAGTCCTATACCCTGCTGTTTAGCATGTACGCCTGATTGGGATTGGCCCGAATACTCAGCTGAACGTTTCTTGTGTCACTGACCGGGTTCGATGAACAATCATATTTACAGTCTCATAAAAAGTAAATAAGTAATGCCAGGAAGTTTGCTGGGAGGATAATATAATCCAATCTTTAGTGTGACTATAATGGATGACGTCAGACATTGGTGTATTAAAGGGTTTGGGGCTGGAAGAGGTGGGATGGGTGTGGCAAGGGTTACAATTGTTATCCTAGCGAACTGGGAACAATTTGGCAATTTCATAAATGAAGTGTCAATTTTATTACAAAATTTCATGGAATATTGTACATAAATTTAGTATGCATTAAAGAAAAACACCTGCGATTGTTTGTTATTTTTTTTTACAGGTATACTCATTTGTGTCATTTTTTGGTTTGTGGTTTACGAACATAATATCAAAACTAATTCTTTTTTATCTCCTGATTAAATTTCGCGCACACACACACACACACACAACACACACACACACACACACACACACACACACACACTAGATATCACTACAATGTGAATATTGTGAATGATCTGGTGATCGATGAATAATTAGCCTGAAAATACACACAGCTCCGACAACTGAAGATTCAAAAGATCTCCGAGCAGACAATAAATGGTAGAAGAATGTGTAAAGAATTTAATGCAAATGATTTTCCCTATATATTTTTAGAATTACAGACAGTGCACAAAAACATGACTATGTATAACTGTAATGTTCCTACATTGGAACTCACAATGGATGTCAAACAGAGGAGCCCCAGCAAAACGACAAATAAGTTATAAACGGTGGTAAGACAAAGAACATTAAGGAAAACTTACTCGTAAACAGCATCCTGTTCCGAAATTCGCGGTAGTTTAACCGTAAAGAGAGCGACGTTTTGTTAAGGACATGCACACTAGTCTACACAGTATTACAGGTCAGGCCAAAACACTACACTGAGCACTGATAACACAACCGCCCCATGCTGGAAAGTGGGGGGGGGGGGTGGAACCTGGGGGTATAGATAGCTAGACCTCAAATGATGAAAAGTGTGCAGGAAAGGGGGGGGGGGGGGGGTTGGGTTCTAACTACGTATATGTTTTATTTTTACATTTATGCTTTTACATTTCGTATTAACATTACCATGCTATTAGTTGTAATTTTGTTATTTAGCATAAAGATACTGCTGCTGATTCTGCTGCTGCTGCTACGACTACAATTAATATGCACTTAAAACTAATTAGGTGCCATGATCCCTACTCCCTCCCCACCCCCCTATTTGAACAACTTTGCTGGGTCTCAGCGCTCCTGATTCACGGAAATAAAAGTGTAAATGATTGTTATAGTGTGGTCTGTGTATAAACTACCATAGGGTTCCATGAACTGCCCAACGTGGACATACCTTAAGACGACGGCCTTGCATGGTAGATATGGGGTGAACTGCACGAGATAGTGAACATCCTAGCAACGGAAAGAAAGATTTAGGTTGTTGGGCTGATTGACGGTCTATGCTTCATTAGTAAACGGCGGAGAGAAGAAGAACAAACACTAAAACTGCTTCTCTGATGATCACCATTTGAATTTAACGTGAGCTCAGCCCAGTTATTGAAAATCTGCACACCACACAGGGAATGCAACAACAACAAACATGCAAGAAATATGCAGTGTCTCAACAAATCCTACTTGGCTCGACCCCTGTGTAATCATCTAGATACAGCAGAAGTAGCACGTTCCAACGATACTACAAATTAGACATCACAGAGCAGCATAAAATTCAATACGCCAGGCATAGTTTGTTTTGGCCGAGTGGGCTAGTATTGACAAAGCTGGTTGTATATCGATGCCTCTAATATTTGAAAAATTGTAGTCGTGTAGCCATCTGAAAAATTATAGGCAGTGTAGTCTGACTTTTTTACTTTATATTTCTTGAGCTGTAACTCTTTATAAGTAGGTACATACAAATGTTGGAAGCCGTGGTGGTGTAACGGCTAGACGCTCGCCTACTGGAGGTCTTACATTCGAATCCGGATTTGAAAATTACCATTTGCTTGTGGCAGTACCTTGAATGAGTACATGGTAATGTTCTGGGAATTAAAGGCTGATGATGGCGGCTGTTGACCATATTACCTACCGAGTGCTCATTGATCTATAAGATAAGAGTCTAGCACAGTGTTCCTCATCCTTTTCACATCAGCTTTCTTCTTCTTCTTCTGCCTTTGTATCCCCAATGGAGCATAGGCCCTCAACCAACTCACGCCAAGTCGTTCTATCCTTCGCCATTGCATGGAGCTCTTCCCATGTCCTCCCAATCTTTCTAACCTCGTTCTCCAGCTCTTTTCTCCATGTGTTTTTTGGCCTTCCTTTATTCCTATGCCCCTGTGGGTTCCAATGCAAAGACATTCTAGTAATGCTGTTCTCCTGTTTTCTCAGTGTGTGCCCTATCCAACGCCAGCGTCTTTTCCTCACTTCCTGATCCACTGGAGCCTGTTTAGTTCTCTCCCAAAGTTCTACATTAGTTATTCTATCAAACCATTTTATTCCCTCTATTCTGCGCAGGCACCAGTTAATTAATGTCTGTAATTTATTAGTAATTGCCTTGGTTGTTCTCCATGTTTCCACCCCATACAATAGTACTGATTTGACATTAGAATTAAAAATTTTTAGTTTAGTATTTCTTTTAATTTCTTTTGACCTCCACAAATTCCCTAGTGCTATGAAAGCCCCTCTTGCCTTTTGTATTCTTATTTTAATATCTCTATCAGTTCCTCCATCTTTATCTACATAACTGCCTAAATAGGTGTACGACTCCACGTCTTGGAGTGGGGTGCCATTAAGAGAAACCACATTACTATTTGCCTGATTTATTCTCATTATCTTTGTCTTTCCTTTATGGATTTTCAGACCAAGCTGCTGTGATCTCGCATTAAGTATATTTAATTTATCTTGCATCTGATTCCGTGAATGGGACAGAAGAGCAATATCATCAGCGAAGTCCAGATCATCAAACTGTTTTGTAGGGGTCCACTGAATTCCATTCTTGATGTTAGCAGTTACTGTTTTCATAGTCCAGTCTATAGCCAGTAAAAATAAGAGAGTCGACAAAAGACATCCCTGTCGCATACCTGTTTTTATTTCAAATGCATCTGTTAGCTTTCCCTCATGAAGAACTCGACATTTCATGTCTTTATATGTTGCCTTTACTAAGTTGATAATTTTCTGTGGGATTCCATAGTGCCCCATCAATTTCCAGAGAGATTCCCTATCTATGCTGTCAAATGCTTTTTCATAGTCTACAAATCCAATGTAAAGTGGTGAGTTCAGTTCAATGCTTTACTCTATTATAATACGTAATGTGGCTATCTGATCAGTACAGGATCTGTTTGACCGAAAACCTGCCTGCTCATCTCTCAGCATTTTATCAATAGCATCTTTTAATCTTTCCAAAATAATTCTACTTAATATTTTTCCAGGAACTGACAGCAACATAATTCCTCTATAGTTTTCACTTTCCTGTAGATAACTTTTTTTGGGCAGTTTCACAAGATATCCTTCTCTCACATCAGCAGCCCAACAAAACAGGGCAAATTATTTCGCGGTCCACTTGACAGTAACCACACACAAATAAAATATTTAAAAAAACGCGTAAGCTAGCAATTTATTTGATACAATTTTTAGCTAATGCAAATTCTGCTGCTTAGAGGTTAGGTAACAGCTAGAGCGTTGTTTCTAGTAGACTAAGCTCTGAAATAATATCCATTTGATTCCTTTATTTATTTATTTTTTCACTGACAAGTGTTAGAAAAACCTTCAAGCAAACAGAAAGTCGCAAAAGCGATCAACAATCTGTTGTCTTGATAACTCAAAAATGGATATTTTTTTTTTTGGGGGGGGGGGGGGGGGGGCCTGATATCCAAAACTCAAACAGTGATTGCATTGTGTGTCTGGTCACAAGTGTGACATAAAAAAAAACTCTATTAGCTTTTACTGTTTTTTTTTTTTTTTCGTAATGCACAAGTACGCATAAAGTTACATCTTCCAAGAAGTCTGACTGACTGACTTTCTACCCCACTAGCACATCACACAAGCGATAAACACCCGATGACACAAAGTGCCACCATGTGGATGAGGATCACCGTGGAGAGGTCCCAGAAACCGCGTTCAGACAATTGGCCATATTTATGGCCTGCCTATATTGCGGCCCCTGATGGGGCTTCAAATAACACAAAATTACGTCCTAAAAAGGACGTAGGGATTTTTTAAATGTTACTCTTCCAAGAAGTCATTATTAATCCAAAGCTCACCTTTACCAGCGTCCTCATTATCATGGACATAATTATCGAACTAGTCAGCTAATGCCTTTAAGTGCTGACTTACTATGTTGAATATCACTTTCTGATTTAAATTAGCAGAAGTAATAAATTCTGCCACAAATGGAAATATTTATATATCTATGAACGGACAGGCTCAATGAATTAGTACTGGTACGACGTGTGGACATGTGAAGCTGAAACTATACGTCTGCGCCCCTGTATTTCCTTGCCAGATTGTCATGTACGACACTAGACTCACTTAGCATTGCAGCAATGTACTAATAGATTTGTATAGACACTACGTGAGATATAGTCCTTATTTCCATACTAGACGACAGGCTACGTAGCCGTCAGTTGCTATAACATTGCTGTTCTATGCTGTCGATCAGGGTTTTCGGGGTTTGTACCTGTTTGATTCTCATCCTTGAGGTGTTAACCCTATAGAACCACAAGAGAGAAAAACTATCTACTATACCCCATTAAATATTAGGCAAAAATGTTTGAAGACCTAAATTGACTTTTTCGTGACCCATAATTGGGCTTTCGCCAACTGGTTGAAAAATACCTCTAGCACATCATATTCCTGAGGTGCCCCAGAATTCAAAAAGATGGTCCTTAAGTTTTAGTTTTTTTTTTTTTTTTGGGGGGGGGGGGGGGGGGTGGAGGGAGGTAACTTTATTATTTTTAATATTGTACATTTTTAACATACACATTTGTAATAAACTCTGATTAACCCTTAGTTCTAAACAATTGTTGCTTTCATACTGTTTGACTCACACGCGGCAGCCTTTATGATTTTTAAATTATTTTTATTTTTATTTTTACAACGGACTTTATTCAGCAGTGCTTGTATTCATATGGAAAGTGATCAATTTATCTCCTTCTTACAGGGTATGCAGAGAAGCGATGTACAGAAGATGGCAGTTGGTTTGCCTTTGGGAACAACAGCGAGGATCAATCAAATGAATGGACAGATTACACCAAATGTTTGGATAAAGAGGTAAATTGACCTAGCAAGATAATGATTCATTAATGTGGTGTAGTTTGTTCTATGTTTCTCGTTTTCTGTAGCTATTATTTCCTATTGTTTTTGTGTGATTACCCGCAGTGTACTCACATTAAAACATGATCTTCTTACTTATTAATCTGATGTAAGCTATGAGGAGCGGCTGACTGAACGGTTAGAACCGGGAGCTCTCAAACCGGAGACCCGAATTTAAATCCTCTGTAAGGCTAAGAATTTTTTTTTCTTTCAGGGCAAAAAAAAAAAAAAAAAACCTCACTTGCACAGTCGTGGCGACAGCACTACCTATGCGGCCGTAAGTCCTCGGGCTCAAAGACCCCCATGCCTAGACAGAAAAACTGGTAAAATAAAGGCTGTAACTGGCATCAGTAAACTTTAAATGGTGTAGTGTGAAGTTCTCCGTTGGTGTAATAAGTGGTGTGTTTATATTCTCGTTGTCTAGGTAGTGTTCATGCGTGTGTCGTGAATGTTCCTCTCACACACTCCACGTTACATAACTGGTACAATCCGACACCTATGTAAGCTTACGAGACATGAGTTTATTGGCATATTCACACTTACAGAAGAGTCCTGTCGTTGTCCTACTAAACAGCTCTCGCACACCAATTCACGCAGCCTTCAACGAGCAGGTTCTTCAAGCATTCACTGACCAAAGTCGGCTCCCATGGATCAAGTTGAGGTTCTGGCCATCTCACAGACTGGCATGGTCGATCTTGGTTTCACACTTCGTCGTCAGGGTCTCCTTTCTCAAAAAGCACTCTTACGTTGACATTCTCCTGTTCAGTCGCACATCCTCTCGCTCCAACAGGTCGACTCAAACTAAACTTGATCAGAATCAAGTCTGACTTATACCACTAGTTAGTTTCACGTGGCAACACGTGGTGGTCCTTTACTTTCACGTGGCGACCTTTGGTCGCATCGTGGTACCCGTGATAACTAGTAGTTATCACCTATCTCAAGATTCTCGTTTAATCCGAGTATCTGGAATATCTAGGTGTTTTAGGTTAGCTTTGGGCCTTCCCCACAACCATCCTAATCTGGGTGAAAATATCCCCCATTGCAGTTGGCAAGGAGCCATTTTGGTTACATTCACATGTATTGATTGGCGCTTATAGATGTAGAGTTAGAGGACACTTTAGATACAATTAAAACTGAATTTTAAAAACAATTGCGTTTAACCTTGATTGACAGCTAGTATAGAAGGAAAGCTCTGACAGTGGACTCACAGAGTATTGCTCGTCTGATACGAGTATGCAAGTTCCAAACTAAGTAGAATAATTTTTTTTCATTAGAGTTAACAAAGCAGGTCGAAAAGAGTCATGCTACACTGACAGCACACTTTCTCTACAGATACTGCCCATGCCTTGTGCCATGTAGAGGGGTAACTTTATCGCTTACCTAAGTTGGTATGACCGTAAGCTGATTTTCCATGGTCGTCTACTGCATATTGAAATAATATCGTATGTTCAGACGCAAGAGTGCCAACAAAAAAAATAAGTAGGCCATTAATACGAGTCTACATCTTGCTATACATTCAACATCTGGACAAAATGCTCTTTTTGTCATGATTCTATAATGCTTCGCGTAGTTGCGGTATAAGTATGTGAAGAGTTTAAGTCTCCTTTTTCCTATTACATTTTAATTTTCAAAGTTATATCCACTTTTGCGGACCCATTTAAGTGTTTTTGAAAGTAATAATTTCATTTTTTTTAATTTCTAAATCGAATACTCATGGGAGCGCCCTTTCGTATTTGCCCAAATGAAGGTGGATGTTTTCCCATCTTTATTGTCTCTGTTGATTGAGAGATTTTCAGTAGTTTCGTTACTGTTTTTGGGCAGATTTGGGATTTCTCTTTTCTTTTCTCATTGAAGTCAAATTTCCGTTTGGTCACAATCGCCACTTTTCCAAAGTGTTTCCATAATTGTGAATAAGAGCATAGTAACTGCTGCAATGCAGCTTCTCAGTTGACAGAGTAGACTAAAGTAGTAAGACAATCCAATCATGAAACTGACTTGTAAGGGGGCGGGGGGGGGGGGGGACGAATACGATGTCGTTTCTCACCAAAGAGGATGAACTAAGGATACTCAAATGCCTTCCACACTGTAATCTCTGCACTTTGTGAAATAAACATCAGAACTGTCTGTTTAATGAAGGTTTACCATTCTGATTAGAACCAATGTTGAGCAATGTATTTAAAAAAAGATTTATAGGAGTATAATCGGTATCAGCTTAGCTGATACAAACAATATTACAATGAACTAGGTGATGAACAATCTTACTAACATTTTGGGACCTTTGTTAAAAATAAAAAAAACTATGAGTAATATCAAAGTGTGAAAAGTAGCGTATTTGACAACAGTTGTAGCGTTTTTTTAAACGAGTCATCGCCATCTCTTAGCAGATCCTTTACAGAACTTCACTGACGTCATGACCAATAGGAAAGAAAACCGTCCCTTAGCATGGTCCCATTTGATATGTACTTACATACCTAAAGAGTTAGATTACCGCATGTAATAAAATCGATCAAAACACAAGTGTATGAGTTTTTCCAGACAGGCCAGTGCACAGTTAAATCGACTTTTGCCAACACAATATAGAGGTATAGGAATAACCTCTATTGGCAACATAGTGCGCACAGTTGTTACTTCGTTTTCCCGATCACGTTTTACTAATGTCATGACTACAATACATGTACAAGAAGAATACCGACATAAATACCTACACCAAGGTTTTTTATAAGTTGTTTTTTGATAAGTTTATTTTTTTTAATACTTTTTTTTACTTTTATTTTTTATTTTTATAAAAAAGATTTCAGTGCGCAGTAGTGTTTGAACGACTTAGCAGACTTGCAGATAGAAGGATTGCTTATAGTCGATTAACAGAGGGGACAGAAGTGCCAAAATAAAGTTAAAGGAATCATGTTGAGAAAGCAAATACTACTGGGACAATTGTTGTTTTCTAAACGTGTTTTTTTTCCTTCCTGTTTTTTTTTTTTTTTTTTAACTGAACACTTGTCTTTTTCCCTTTTATTTTAAATATTATAACAATATTTATTGTTGACTGTTGGGCAAGTTACAATTGGATCTTTCATCTTCAAGGCTACAACGTTTACGCTGTTGACTATAAATCATTAAGTTTTCAGAATTCAGCTAATCGGCAATAACAAATACTGTCGACTGTGGTTCCTTGCAAGACAA